>JAOPHQ010000061.1:42500-47500 GCA_030340625.1 Merluccius polli | reverse complement strand
TCCTCTTCATTTGTGAAGAGCCCTCACAAATGTCCCTCCAGCCTGGCACCAGACAGTGAGGAGGAGGTGGCCATCGCCCTTCACCTGCTCCCTGCCACCCGCTGAGCGGCCAGAGAGGGGGAGGGGGGGGGGGGGGGCATGCTGGCCGTCCTCTAAAAGCAGGCTGAAAAGGAGGACGCAAGGGGTTTGCTACTCTGCTATACAATCGAAATTAAAGATCCCTTGGCCTTTTTTTGCTGAACTTGTTGAAACTTTTTAAAGCTAAACTTAAATGGAGTCCTGTTGTGTTAATTCCAAGAAGTGGAATCGCTCTCAAGCTGCTGAATTGTTGAGTGACTGGAGGAGTTCACACGGCTTTAATCCAGCAGCTGCTCCTCCTTTGTTCGGTTTGGCCTGAGCTCCTCACCTTTTTGTTCGTCGTGTTCGGTTTTATTCAAGCTGTATCCCTTTATAAACTCATTCTTTTGTAATTCAAACAGAATGGAAGAGTTTAGAAGTATAATAATGAATAAAAAGTGCGGACGGTCTCACTCACGTCACTCTGCGCGAGGCCCAGCTCCTTGGCGAACACGGTCTCGATGGTCTGCGGCATCTGGGAGTACAGACTGGTCCCGGTGTCCTTCCTCCCCTCCTCCCTGTACACCTTCTGTTGGCCGGTAAGGAGACAAGGAAGACGAAGGTTCAGTCACTTAACCTCAATGAAGCACACATGACCACCGCTTCTTTAATGTCGTTCTTTGGGTAGGGGGGGCAAAGGGGTGTCCTTATATTTTTATAATTAGGGACTGTACGATATTTACCGGGGGGGGAGGGCCGGTCGTCAGGGGGGGAGGGCCTAGGATAATTTTTTTAAGCCTTAGGGGAGGGCCCAGGAGAATATTTTTGGCCTGGGGGGAGGGCCGAGGAAAATTATTTTATGGGGGGGCAATCGTCATGACTCATGCCGAGTTCAATGTTTAAATGAAAGATAGGATAGCCTGTAAGGAAGTGAACGTCTCCTTTGCCAAAGTACTGCACCACATAGCCTACATAGGCGTCGATTACGGGGGGGACATGTCCCCACCACTATTTATAATTTGAATTTTGTCCCCACCACTTTTAAAAATGTGAAACCCAATTGCGACCGAAAAAATCCCCACATACTCAACCGCAGCCCGTTCTCATCCCAACTACAGCGTCCGCTCGCAGAGCAGAGTCTACAGCGTCCATTCACTCCAATCATAACCCGGTCACGGTGATAGATTACGCTAACCCTAACCATAACCCTAACCATAACCCTTTTTGGAGTGAATTGTTTCACAGTAGACTGCGGACGCTGTAGACTCTGCTCTGCGAGCGGACGCTGTAGACTCTGCTCGTCTCTTACCACCGCGAACGGGTTTATGAGACCCCAGATCGTTTCACACAGACGCGGGAGGGTACCTTTGGCGTCAGTATCCAGGGCTTAATTTGGGCCGGAACACGCCGGAATATGTTCCGGCACCTCCAACGGTGGATCCGGCACCTTTATTCCCCCCCCCCCCCCCCCCCCCCCCCGCCGTCAGTGGTTACGATCGCGCAACCCCGTCATCAGTCCGCGGTCCCCCCCCCCCTCCCGTTGACAATCACGAACACCCCCCACCCACCCACCCCCGGGCGTGACAAATCGTCGGTAGGCCTATATTACGAGTTGGGATGAGAACGGGTTGTCTGCCGAAACCGTCAAGTCTAAATCATGCGATAGGCGCGCACGATGACATCCTCACAGCATGCACACGGGCTGTGTGTGGACTCGGGTCTGCGGCTGAGTCCGCGGCCGGGTCCGCGGGTCCGGTGCTGGGTCCGCGGCTGGCGGGTCCGGTGCTCCCCCCCCCCCCCCCGTTGACAATCGCGCCGAATGTAGAGCATATTGTAATGCAGCGTTGAATGGATGAATAGCTTACATAAGGGTCCCCAGCACTTTTCAAACCACACTCAAGCTTATGGTTATTGTCCCCACCACTTCTAAAACCAAACTGACGCCACTGACCACATAGACCAAGAATCGCAGGGTGATCATTAGTCGCTCTTAGTCACAGTAGTTTGTGTTTTGTCTTATAATAGCCTATAAGGTACAATCTCGTAACATTGATAGTCTCGTAACATTGATAAAAGCAAGCTTGTCCCCATTCTCAAGTTCAAGGCACAGCGTGGCATAAACCCCTGCTCTTGCTGCGTGTGTACCCGTGTGTGTGTATGTGTGCGTATGTGGCCGTTTTAACCTTGTAAACGTCATTTTCCGACCAATTTTATTTGATTCACGTAGCGGGGAGGGCCTAGGAGAATTTTTTTGAGCCGGGGGGAGGGCCCCGGAAAAAAAAAAATTACCAGGGGGGAGGGCCAGGCAGAACAATTTTAACCCGATCGTCTGGCGACCGGCCCTCCCCCCCCGCTAAATATCGTACAGTCCCTTAATATAATGTGTGTGTGTGTGTGTGTGTGTGTGTGTGTACCTCACTGCAGAGCTGGGATTGCTCCTTAGCGTGTTGCATATCTCTGGTCTCAGGAAGGACCGAGTAGAGGGAGGAGGCGAGGTCCTTCTTACCGGCCTCCTTGTACTTATTCTGATCAGTCAAATATAAGACAACCACATGTCACTCAAATCAACCACATGTCACTCAAATCCACCACATGTCAATCGAATCAACATGTCACTCAAATCAACCAACAATAATGACAATTTAGTCAGATAAACAACAAATAAAACAAAAGTGACATCAACAGTAAAGTCGTGTGAACCAGGACAACATCAGCCTCATCAAAATATTATCAATGAAATCCCCTGCAGAACTAACACACGTTTGATGTTGTATGTAGTTCTGGTTCTATCACTATTTATTAAACATGTAAACACAGAGTTACAATTATGAATGCATTATGCATTTGAAAACTTGTGTAAATGTTCCCATTTAAAGAGGCTGGGTGTGGATTTGGTGCGTACCAAGCCAGGGCAGTTGGTACGCACTTACTTGTGTTGGACAAAAACAAAGACACCGCTTATGGAGCAGCTAAACACTCACTTGGAATAGAGTGGATGTCAATGGCTGCCCAATTTCAGAAACGTGCGTTCACCATGACAGGGTGAGTTGAACAAACATGGCTTATTTACATCTCAACATACACAATGTCAACAACCTAAGCTGGGGGTCTGGGGGAGCAAAGCGGCCAAATCCCGAATGAACCCCGTAAAACACACACACACACACACACACGGTTTCCCACCTCACTGTGTGTGTGAGCCATCTCCTTAACAAACTGGGTCTCCAGTGTTTCTGGTAGCAGAGAGTACAGAGTGGAGGACAGGTCCTCTTTGTCCTTCTTGTACTTGGACTGCAGAAAGTGCAAGAATGCCAAACAACACAGACGTTAATGAAAGAATATATATGATGAGACACATATATATTTTCCAGTGAGTGTATCTTCTTAAAGGGAGGTATTTTACACTACTAATATATACGATTTAACACATATATGTTTTCCAGTGCGTGTATCTTCTTAAAGGGAGGTATTTTACACTACTAATATATACGATTTAACACATATATGTTTTCCAGTGCGTGTATCTTCTTAAAGGGAGGTATTTTACACTACTAATATATATACGATTTAACACATATATGTTTTCCAGTGCGTGTATCTTCTTAAAGGGAGATATTTTACACTACTAATATATACGATTTAACACATACATGTTTTCCAGTGCGTGTATCTTCTTAAAGGGAGGTATTTTACACTACTAATATATACGATTTAACACATATATGTTTTCCAGTGCGTGTATCTTCTTAAAGGGAGGTATTTTACACTACTAATATATATACGATTTAACACATATATATTTTCCAGTGAGTGTATCTTCTTAAAGGGAGGTATTTTACACTACTAATATATACGATTTAACACATATATGTTTTCCAGTGCGTGTATCTTCTTAAAGGGAGGTATTTTACACTACTAATATATACGATTTAACACATATATGTTTTCCAGTGCGTGTATCTTCTTATTTTTCTATTATTGAGCGACTGGCTGGTGTTTAGCTGCCAGTATTGCAACACGTATATAATAAAATGCCAGAATTAGATGAATGAGAGTCTAGACGCTACAGTGCCGACTGAAGATGTGTTGTCACATCACTTCAATAACTATTGCACAACACAACAAGTCAACCAAGGTAAAATACCCCCCCCCCACTGTAGGAGTTATACAAGATAGATTCAGCATCAAAATGTGTATGTTTTGTCATTATTTAAAGACACACAAACAGTTACAGCTTTTTAAGTAAAACTGTTGAAAAAGCCAACTGTAATACATACTGTAATCATACATATAAATCATACTTGTATTTCCATGCATAACAGATGCAATACATTTAAACATTTACCAAAAACATACAGAAACATACATAGCAAATAGGTTGAATATTTACATGTAGAAAGTGTATTATCTTATATCAAGAGAAATACACATCTGCATATTTCTTTGACAAACATGAAAATCCCATGCACACAAACACACGGACAAGCAAATGTGCACACACACACACACACACACACACACACACACACACACACGCACACACACACACACACACCTCACTCTGCATCTCAGAGATCTGCTTTGCAAACTCGTTCTCCTTGGTGTCGGCCATCTTGTGGAAGGCACTGCTGCTGGCGTCCTGCTTGCCTTTCTGCTTGTACTTAGTCTGTCACACACACACACACACACACACACACACACACACACAAATAAATACATGCACACATTAACGTAAAGAAAATAAACAAGTGCAGCGTCCAATGAAGTTATCGAAACGTATTCATCTTAAAGCAATTATCATCTCAGAAACAATACACACACAAGCTCTGATTTGTTATAGAATAAACACATGTAGCCGTGTGACTAAGCCTATCCCGACATTGTATTAACCTTTTAACAAAATAACTATTATTTATTATCTTTTATCTTTTACCTTTTATTAT
>JAOPHQ010000061.1:35000-37500 GCA_030340625.1 Merluccius polli | reverse complement strand
AATACAGAGAGCTACTCACTCCTCTCTTCCCGGACTCCTTGTACTTCATCTGGAACAACACACAGCCCATAATATCACTTATATACTCTGAGTAGAACCGCATGGTGGAGAGACGAGGTGCTTCTCAGATCAGTATGAGGTTGTGTCTCCAGGGAGGATGAAGGGCTGACCTGGCTCTGGAGGTCCGAGACCGTCCTGGCGAACTGGGTCTCCATGGTCTCCGGGAGCTGAGAGAAGACGCTGCTGCCGTGGGACTTCTTGCCCTCCTCCTTGTACCTTTTCTGCGGGGACACAAGGAAGAAAATACACGTTTGAAACCAAGGTGGGGAACAATGAGTTGGGGGTGGACCAACCGGGTCGGGAACATCGGGTTTACGTCTTCCAATGACGCAAACCCGATGTTCGCTTGGAGTGAACCATGTATGTGTGTGCGTGTGTGCGTGCGCGTACCCCGCTCTGTAGCTCCGTCATCTCCCTGGCAAACTGGGTGTCTGTGGTTTCAGGAAGTGAGGCGTACAGACAGGAAGTCCTCTCCTTTCTCCCCTCCTCCTTGTAGCGGTTCTGGAGACAGGATCAGTCACAGACCACATGGACTTAGTACAGACACATCCTGTTGTTTCTGTCTTCAGCGAGTCTACATAGACACCATTATAGAGACATAACTGTCAGTGACGAAAGCAAAACGTAAATGATTGTGTTTCTAAAATTAAGGTTTGCGTTTTTGACTGATTTGAGATGTCTGTATGACTTCTGAGCATTTATGTAGGAGTAATCAATAAAACAACAACTATCTTAAAATGCAGACACACACACACACACACTCCCTCTTACCTCACTCTGGAGCTGTGTGACCTCCTTCGCGCGTTGCGTCTCCAAAGTCTCCGGCAGCTTGGAGTAAAGAGAGGAGCCGCTCTGCTCCCTCACTGCTGCTTTATAATTAGCCTGACACACACACACACACACACACACACACACACACACACACACACAGATAACACACACAAAACACAAAGTGAACTACATTGTCGAACCGTTTCAGCAGCTCCTCCTCCCTCTCAGGAACCGGTAAAGAGCGCCATTATCAGCATCAGCAGCAAGTGACTCCACTCTGCCCTCTGATTGGCTGAGATTCCCGCCATACGACGTCGGTTCAGCAGAGGAATTTTTGCATTTTTAAGCTAATGGTGAAGCTAATGCTAACAGATGGAGCGCTGAAGTCATTACGCTGACTGGCATGGTTACCCGTATCCCAGGGAGTGGAGCATCATAGATAACACAGGAATGATGATGATGATGAAGCATGATGAGGAAGATGACTACAGAGTGAACAGTCTTGGCAGCTAGCTAGCTAACTAGCTGCATAAATGAATACCAAGGGACACACACACACACACACACACACACACGTTCCCCACCTCACTGTGTGTGTGAGCCATCTCCTTAACAAACTGGGTCTCCAGTGTTTCTGGTAGCAGAGAGTACAGAGTGGAGGACAGGTCCTCCTGGTCCTTCTTGTACTTGGTCTGGGGGGGGGGGGGGACCAGACAACAGACCATTATTAGAGTTAATAGAGAAACAAAAATGAAAGTTGTGCTCCTTTTCCACCACCACCTCAGCCACGCCCGTATTAGTGCCTTGCTCTACAGATACAGAAGGAAATGATCAGCTTGGTCTAGCTATGGTCTACTAGAAGCTCAGCTGCTGAGGGTGAACAAGATCAATATCAGGTGACCCAAACAGGAAGTTCCCTTAACATTAGCAGTTTTACTTTCTTGTGCGCTACTCGTTGCCGCTAGCTGATCTTAAAACATTAACACAATAATAATAATAATAATAATAATAATAATAAGAAGAAGAAGAAGAAGAAGAAGAAGAAGAAGAAGAAGAAGAAGAAGAAGAAGAAGAAGAAGAAGAAGAAGAAGAAGAAGAAGGTAATAATCAAAATTAAATTAAATGAATTTGATTTTGTTTTATTGAAAATGACATGGAGTTTGCCGAACTTTACCTGGCTCTGGACCTCTGACATCTGCTTGGCGAACTGCGTGTCTATGGTCTCTGGGAGGTGGTGGTAGAGAGGGGTGCACCGCTCCGCCTTACCCCCCTCCTTATACTTCACCTGCAACACATCCACCATTATCTGTGTGTCTGTGTGTCTGTGTGTCTGTCTGTGTGTCTGTGTGTCTGTCTGTGTGTGTGTGTGTGTGTCTGTCTGTCTGTGTGTCTGAAGCCACATGTATATGCATGTGTGTGTGTGCATGCGTGTGTGTGTGTATGTGTGAGTGTGTGCATGTGCATGCGTGTATGTTCGTGAATGCATGCACAAGTGTGTGTGTGTGTGTGTGTGTGTGTGTATGGGTGTGTGACTGTGTGTGTGTGTGTGTGTGTGTGTGTGTGTGTGTGTGTGTGTGCGTGTGTGTGTGTATGTGTGTGTGTGTGTGTATGCGTGTGCATGTGTGTGTGTGCGTGTGCTACCTGGCTCTGCAGGTCAGAGGCCTCCTTG
>JAOPHQ010000061.1:22500-27500 GCA_030340625.1 Merluccius polli | reverse complement strand
CTGAGGTCTCCGCTAGTTGAGAGTAAATACTCTGAGAGAGACTCTTCTTCCCGTCCTCCTTGTACTTGTTCTGGAGGAGGACAAAAAACATTCATGAAAAATAGCAAATTAAAGTAATAAATAGTGATAGTGGTGAAAGAGGGACTGAGACTTTGATCAGTGTTGAATTTCTGGCTCACCCATTTTCATTTCTTCATTTAATTTGAATTTATGTTCAACTTACAAGAAGTTAACGCGAAAAATATATAAACAGTTCCAAATATATCAAAATACTAATACTACTACTATTACCTCCTTTGTCATGACAAAAGAAGGAGTTTGTTATTTGTATTGTTCAACTGGCAAAAGAAAAAGCAGTTTCTGAGAACAACTGGGAAAAAAGACGTTTACCTCGCTCTGCATTTCAGTGACCTCCCTGGCGAAGCTGGTCTCCAGTGTGTCGGCCATGGTGGAGTAGAGCGAGGAGGACATCTCCCGCTTACCGCTCTCCTTGTACTTCACCTGGGGTCACAGAGACACAGCGGTACTCTCTTCAGACACGACAAGAAGAAGATGGTACCGGAACAACAACAGAACCAACGATGCAGGCTTTATAGATGGAGATTTTTCCCCATTCTGCAAATATAACCCACCTTAGAAACATAAGGTTGGTTATATTTGACGATAAAGTCTAAGAAAGGTTCAGGTATTAGGTTGTGGTGAGATGGTGAAGTTGGTAAAGTAAGGGTTTGGTGTAACATCTGGCGGGGAAGCAGAGCATCATGGGAACATCAGAAAAGTCTTCATAGTGGAGGGAGGGACGGGAATCAGAGCCGACAACAGCGAAATCTGGCTTGTACCTTATGACCTTTGTGGAAAACGTATCAAAGAATACACAAAACGTTCATACAGGAAGTGACATCACGCCCGCTGTACCTCGCTGAGCAGCTCGGACGCTTCTTTGGCGTGCTCGGTCGCCATGGTTTCCGGGAGGAGAGAGTAGAGGCTGCTGCTCGCCTCCCGCTTGCCCGCCTCCTTGTACTTGTTCTGCAAATCGAACATTAAAAAAGTATAACCCAGAAATAAAGCATTAGCATTTATCCATTTATCCAGCAGACGCTTTTATCCAAAGCTAATTCGTTAGCGTCCGAAGATAATCAACTTCCTCGACAGAGAAAATATGTAGGAAGTTAAATTGCTTAGCCTTTTGAACCAATAGTATAATAGCACGTTTCTTCCTACATTTGGTCCTGCAATAATTGCCTATAGACTTGGAAATACGTCATATTGTGGAAGTACGATGAACTTTGAAGGCCATTTAATGTTATCTTCAAGTCAATACACTTAAAGTGGCTCAGAGGCTTTTTCCCGCTGACCGAGGTCATCGATAGTCATCACAGAAACCCTTCGCAATATGGCCGCCGTCTAGCACCGCCGGCGCAGCGCCGGAGGTTAACGTTTTGTCTCTGCTGAGGTTTTCGCTCTATCGTCTACCTCACTCTGCAGCTCAGAGAACTGCTTGGCCATCTGTGTCTCTGTGGTCTCAGGGAGCTGGTGGTACAAGCTGCTCTGGGTCGCCTCCTTCATCCCCTCCTTGTACTTCACCTGCCAGAGAGAGGGAGGGAGAGAGAGAGACAGAGAGAGAGAGAGGGAGAGAGAGAGGGAGAGAGAGAGAGAGAGAGAGAGAGAGAGAGAGAGAGAGAGAGAGAGAGAGAGAGGTCAGAGGGTTAGGATGCGGTCGGACCAGCCCTGACCAATCACCTGCAGGAGGGAGGAGTTAGTTATACTATTACCCTGTAATATACGCATTGCTTTGTAGTACTGTATATTCATCTGGATATATGTTTGTATCTTCATTTTTTGTCGAGCATACTTTATCTTTCTGGCATATTATGCCCTAAATAGGTATAAGACTCGAACTTGAACTCGGTGCGGTTAGAGAATCCGTATTTACGGCCTATTTGCTTATTTTAAAGCAGATCATCAAGACGGTTAATGGACGCCATCGGACACGACTCATTACTAACCCTAACCGGCGTCATCTTACCAACCTTGACGGAGAAAATACACACATAAAACAACCCCAATTTAAACAACCGATAACAGTTTTCATCATCATCATCATCATCATCATCATCAGGCATGTGATCCACAGCAGTGAGTGTGTCATGGTCTCACCTCGCTCTGCAGCTGGGACACCTGCTTGGCGTGCTGCGTCTCGTTGGTCTCCGGGAGCAGCGAGAACAGGCTGACGCTCATCTCCTTCTTCCCGTCCTCCTCGTACCGGACCTGCAGCGACAGCAGCGTTTCAGAGGGTGATTTGTGTGTTTCACCGGTGAACAACAACACGACTCGTTTACGCCGCCACTGTCGTCGCCTCGACCCCGAATAAAAAAAACCCCGGGAAGACTCCGGCCTCCGGTTTTGTGTTTTTGTGTTTACTTTAAAACTCGTTGTTGTTTGTTTTTTTCGCCATGCATCTCATGAATGTTAAATGAGCCGTCGCTGTAACAAGCACTGAAGCGTTGGCTCATACAGTATTTATTATACCGGATAGCCAACACACACACACACACTCTGTCTGGCAGCGGTGGATGTAAAATGCCATACTGCTAGGTTCAAGATTCAAAGGCTTTATTGGCATGGACATTTGCCAAAGGCACAAAAAGTCAAATAAGATACGTAAGGACATGAGTTATCACATAATAATCATGATACTGTAGCAAAAAAAAAATACGATTGTCAAAAATCCAATATAATAAAAATGTAAACATTAATATACAGTGAAAATCATATTAGATAATGAGGTAATGGTTGGGATAGGGGGTGAGTTCATCAAAACTGGGCCAAAGAATGGCCTTTACCCATTCCTGCAAGCGTGTATCTGTGTGTGTGTCTCTGGGCTGCTGTCACCTGGCTGGGCGTGTGTGTGTGTGTGTGTGTACCTGTATCTGTATCTGTGTGTCTGAGCGGCGCTCACCTGGCTGAGCAGCTGCGAGGCGTCCCTGGCGTGGGCCGTCTCTAAGGTGTCTGGCAGCAGGTGGTACAGGCTGGAGGAGACGCCCTGAGCGTCGCGGTACTGCAGCTGCACCATGGACACCACACCAGGACACACAGAAGAGGGATGGAGGGACGGTAACAAAGATGGATGATGGATGAGTGAGATGGACACGCGTGTGTGTGTGCGTGTGTGTGTGTGTGTGTGTGTGTGTGTGTGTGTGTGTGTGTGTGTGTGTGTACCTGGCTCTGCAGTTGAGACGCCTCTCTAGCGTGTTGGGTCTCCAGTGTCTCAGGGAGAGTGCAATACAGAGAGCTACTCACTCCTCTCTTCCCGGACTCCTTGTACTTCATCTGGAACAACACACAGCCCATAATAAGTCAACAACAGCACATACTGCAGCCATGACCTCGTTCTGACCCAGCAAACGACCACCGGCGAACAAAATGGCAGCATGTTCGATCCTGGCATTACCTCGCTCTGTATCTCAGAGACGGTCTTGGCGAACTGCGTGTCTGCGGTCTCCGCTAGTTGAGAGTAAATACTCTGAGAGAGACTCTTCTTCCCGTCCTCCTTGTACTTGTTCTGGAGGAGAAACGGGAACAAAAACCCAATAAACATGAAGTATAAGACAGGTATGGGCATTATATCACACACGCTACACCACATGATGGATGACAGACGGTAAAGGGCGGCCAGTTGGACCACATTTACCATACGGTACGATGTTAATAGCATCAACATTAGATAATAGTTTGGACATCGCCTTTATAGTCTCTAACCATATGCTGTTACATACTGCATGGTGCATTCAGGTCTCTTTTTCACACAGCATCATCTGTACATATATA
This sequence comes from Merluccius polli, assembly GCA_030340625.1. Taxonomy (NCBI): domain Eukaryota; kingdom Metazoa; phylum Chordata; class Actinopteri; order Gadiformes; family Merlucciidae; genus Merluccius; species Merluccius polli. Next base: position 23,672 of record JAOPHQ010000061.1, on the reverse strand, counting down.
TATATATAAAGGGAGAATTTACATATCTATGTTATTGGAGAATTTACAGATTGGTCCTTCCACTCCTTCCAGACACTGTTTTCTTTTAAACTATCACCCCCCCCACCCCCCCCCCCCCCCGCCTCACCGTTTGAAATGAAGCCTAAATAAAACTCAATTTAATTGACTTAATTAAAAATGACTGGGCATTTTCAGGGGGGGCAGAGATTAAACTTGGTTATTTATATGAACTATAACAACATTGAAAATGTTTCACTGGGATCAATAAAGTTGTCTGAATCTGAAATAAACTAAAGAGGGTCTAAATTGGCCCCTGCCTCACGGCGTGCCTAATGGCGTACCTCATGGCGTACCTCATAGCGGTCCTAATGGTTTACCTCATGGCGTACCTAAAAGTACCTCCTAAATGTTTTTTTTAAATGCCGTTTACCTCACTCTGCATTTCGGTCATCTCCCTGGCGAAGCTGGTCTCCAGCGTGTCAGCCATGGTGGAGTAGAGCGAGGTGGACATCTCCCGCTTACCGCTCTCCTTGTATTTCACCTGGGTGAACACATACTTCTTACTTTATTCATTTAGACATATAAGGTTGTGGGGGCAATGGGACAAACCACTCAGCCACAGTTTGTTTTTTATTATATGTGAGAGGTTTCCTCATATAGGAGGATTATTGAACTGTATTTAGAACTGTTTTAATGAAAGTCTTGCACAATTTGGCCAATAAAAAGCTATAAAAACTTGACAAATACAGCGACATCAAAATCAATAAATTATTATATCTAGAAAATAATGTAATGAAGGGGATGTAATGAAGGGGATGGTAAACCTTAGCACACACTATGGGCCGTTGCCTCATATATATACAGGATTATTGTTTCCATGGAAAGTCTTACAAAATGTGGAAAATTTAGAGAAATCAAAAAAACTTGACAAATAAATACATCCAAATGAATTACTTATTATATCAAGAACATGATGTAATGAAACTTGAGCACATTAACATCCCATGTTGCGCAACGTATGAGCTTGGCGTGTCCGTCCCCGTGTGTCTGGATGGAGGGAGGGTGCGGCGGCGCGTCCACAGTACCTCACTGAGGAGCTCTGAGGTCTCCCTGGCGTGCTGCGTCTCCATGGTGGTCGGCAGGAGGGAGTACAGGTTGCTGCCCACCTCCTT
>JAOPHQ010000061.1:12500-15000 GCA_030340625.1 Merluccius polli | reverse complement strand
TCTCTAACCTAACACCTAAACTAACCATCTCTAACTTAATACCTGAACTAACCATCTCTAACCTAACACCTAAACTAACCATCTCTAACCTAACACCTAAACTAACCATCTCTAACCTAACACCTAAACTAACCATCTCTAACCTAATACCTGAACTAACCATCTCTAACCTAACACCTAAACTAACCATCTCTAACCTAACACCTAAACTAACCATCTCTAACCTAACACCTAAACTAACCATCTCTAACCTAATACCTAAACTAACCATCTCTAACCTAATACCTGAACTAACCATCTCTAACCTAACACCTAAACTAACCATCTCTAACCTAATACCTAAACTAACCATCTCTAACCTAATACCTGAACTAACCATCTCTAACCTAACACCTAAACTAACCATCTCTAACCTAATACCTAAACTAAACCATCTCTAACCCCATACATAACTTCACCATCTCCAACCTGGTTCCTAAACTAACCATCTCCAACCTGGTTCCTAAATTAACCATCTCTAACCTGGTTCCTAAACTAACCATCTCCAACCTGGTTCCTAAACTAACCATCTCTAACCTAATACCTAAACTAACCATCTCCAACCTGGTTCCTAAACTAACCATCTCTAACCTAATACCTAAACTAACCATCTCCAACCTGGTTCCTAAACTAACAATCTCCAACCTGGTTCCTAAACTAACCATCTCCAACCTGGTTCCTAAACTAACAATCTCCAACCTGGTTCCTAAACTAACCATCTCTAACCTAATACCTAAACTAACCATCTCCAACCTGGTTCCTAAACTAACCATCTCTAACCTAACACCTAAACTAACCATCTCTAACCTAATACCTAAACTAACAATCTCTAACCTGGTTCCTAAACTAACCATCTCCAACCTGGTTCCTAAACTAACCATCTCTAACCTAATACCTAAACTAACCATCTCCAACCTGGTTCCTAAACTAACCATCTCTAACCTAATACCTAAACTAACCATCTCCAACCTGGTTCCTAAACTAACAATCTCCAACCTGGTTCCTAAACTAACCATCTCCAACCTGGTTCCTAAACTAACAATCTCCAACCTGGTTCCTAAACTAACCATCTCTAACCTAATACCTAAACTAACCATCTCCAACCTGGTTCCTAAACTAACCATCTCTAACCTAACACCTAAACTAACCATCTCTAACCTAATACCTAAACTAACCATCTCCAACCTGGTTCCTAAACTAACCATCTCCAACCTGGTTCTTAAACTAACCATCTCTAACCTAATACCTAAACTAACAATCTCCAACCTGGTTCCTAAACTAACCATCTCCAACCTAATACCTAAACTAACCATCTCTAACCTCTCCTCCTAGTCTAGTCTCCAGGCTGCATGGTTTTAATGAGTGCAGTGCTTATAGAGACAGGCGGTCCTCCTGGGAGTCTGAGGTCTGAGTGGTTTAGCAGACGTCTCCATAAAGATACTGGAGAACAGTTTGTAGAGAGAGGGGAGAACTGATTCTGGTTATTCTAATTATATATATATATATATATATATATATATATATATATATATATATATATATATATAATTAGATATAAGGCGCTTACTTCGCTGGCGAGCAGACTGCACCTCCTGTTGAACGAAGGGTCCGGGCGGGGGGGTTTCGCGTCAGAGACGACCTGGAAACGACACACACACACACACACACACACACATGCACAGCCAATACACACACACACACATACACACAAATGTGCATGCGTGCGCACCCACAAACACACTCAGACACACACATACACACACACACACACACACACACACATACACACACAACACACACACACACACACACACATACACAGCCAACAAACACACACACACAGAGGAATAATGATCACAACATAATTAAAACCCCATGCACACAGAGAATAGTTTATTTATCCAACCTTTGATCCAGCGGCGGTTCTGTTAACACGCCAAGTTGAGCCTGAAAGTCTCAGCACTAATCACGGTACACTTCCCTTTGTAGTCTCTGGTCTCTGTAATCCTCACTAAGACCCCCTTATGAAAGGCAGCGGTGCCAGGCAGCGAGACCGGGACCCGGGTAGGACCAGTGGCCCTCGGGGGTCCAGACCGTAGGGGGGACCGGGGGCCTCTGGTCCGGACTGAGTCTGAATACAGGGTTTCTAACAGCGGAGGGAGACTAGTCCGCATGCTGGATGGTCGCCTGGTTTGGAACGAGACTGAGGAAGACGTCCGTATTTAATCTCCTGTCGCCGTCGACGACCATTCGAAAGGAAAGATTTAACCATTTGTTTTGAGTTTTTACCAACACTACCAACTTATATTTATAACTAACTAACTTGAAACAAAGAGTGGGGGGGGGGCAACTTAGTTGCATTGTTATTATATTTGTTGTGAGACATTTTAGTGAACAGTTATGTGTATGCAGTTCTTTATTAACTAAGATTATTAATGATTCATTAAGTACATCTTTTATC
>JAOPHQ010000061.1:0-7500 GCA_030340625.1 Merluccius polli | reverse complement strand
CAGCAGATCCTCACATTTTGTCAGACGTAGTTTTAAAACCGTAACGTTGTTATGAAGTCTCTAGGAGGGAAACATTTAGGAGTCTTTAAACTCCTGTCTCCAACCCTCGCCTCCTTTCCTGCCTCCTCATTGGCTCACGCAGCATCTCGTTAGTCTTCATCACCTCACCTGTCCTAACTCCTAACTACTAACTCCTAACTACTAACTCCTCAGCTGATGTTTTTTAGCCGTTAACTTGAAGAGTTTAGTCGCTTATTTCCGTATCCCACCGATAGAAAAGGAGGTGAGTCAGAAAGTGGAGAGTGTTTGAATTTGTTGTGTTATTGAGGAAAGGATTCAGTGAGACGGGGAGATGCGGCGCAGTATTTGTTTATTTTCTGACTGTCAAAACAAAGTGAGAAATAAAAAATGAATCTGTCAGTCATGAAGAGGCCGGGGCTACAAATATAGTCGCTGTTGTTTGTTAGATAGAGAGAGAGAGAGAGAGAGAGAGAGAGAGAGAGAGAGAGAGAGAGAGAGAGAGAGAGAGAGAGAGAGAGAGAGAGAGAGAGAGAGAGACAGAGACAGAGAGAGAGACAGAGAGAGCGAGAGAGAAAGAGAGAGACAGAGAGAGACAGAGACAGAGAGACAGAGACAGAGAGAGAGACAGAGACAGAGACAGAGACAGAGAGAGAGAGAGAGAGAGAGACAGAGAGAGAGACAGAGAGAGAGAGAGAGACAGAGAGAGAGAGAGAGAGAGAGAGACAGAGACAGAGACAGAGAGAGACAGAGACAGAGAGAGAGAGACAGAGACAGAGAGACAGAGAGACAAAATAGTTTTATTAAATTTAACCTATTACCTCATTATCTAACTATTATAGTCTCATTTTTTCACTGTATATACACATTTCAATTTGTATTATATTGTATTTTCAGACAATTTTTTTAATTTTTACTATTATTTTCTATCTTATGTTGTATCTTATTTTGCTGTGCTTTGGCAAAAAAAAGAGAAAAGAAAAGAACGAGAGACGAAAGTGCAATTAGCTAATTACCTCCATCATCAGGAGAGGGTCAGTCCGTGTTTGATCTCCACACTACACACACACACACACACACACACTCACACTACACACACACACACACACACACACACACACACACTCACACGGCAACTTAACAAATTCATCACTATCAATTATACTCTGTTAGGAATTGATGATTCACTTTGTATGCTTTTGATCATAAGTACCGGTATTGTTATAATCATTACGTCATCATTATTATTAGAGGGAGAGCGTCACATCCTCAACTGTGAGTCATAGCGTGTTAAAGGATGTGATACTCACATGCAGCAGAGGAGCCACTGAAGTCTTCTTGGATCTCCAACAGACGTCAGCAGGAGGCAGGCTGACCCAAAATACAGCCTTCGTACGCACGTGTGTGTGTGTGTGAGACAGAGAGAGAGAGAGAGAGAGAGAAAAAGAGAGAGAGAGTGTGTGTGCATGTGTGTGTGTGTGTGTGTGACAGAGAGAGAGAGAGAGAGAGAGAGAGAGAGAGAAGAGAGAGAAAAAGAGAGAGAGTGTGTGCATGTGTGTGTGTGCGTGTGCGTGTGCGTGTGCGTGTGCGTGTGTGTGTGTGTGTGTGTGTGCGCGCGTTCCGGTATGTTTGTGCTCACTGACCAAAATGCACCCTCTCTCTCTCTTTCATTCAAAGTTTTGTTCTTTGACGCATTTTTCCGTACACACAAACTTTCCGTTTACTCGTACAAACACTCCCACACACACACACACACATACACACACACACACACACACACACACACACACACACACTCCCACACACACACACACACACACACACACACACGTGTGACTGCTTACGTTGCTGATGTGCTCCTGAGTTCTTCTGAGTCTCTGCATCTCCGGCGTGTCAGAGACGATGCTGAACCCCCGACCCTTACTGTCCTCGAAGTCCTTCTTGTACTTCACCTGGAGAGTAACGACATGGTAACGTTACCTTATTACTCCAGTACATAAGTAACCACCTGGTAACGTTACCTTATTACTCCAGTACATAAGTAACCACCTGGCAACGTTACCTTATTACTCCAGTACATAAGTAACCACCTGGTAACGTTACCTTATTACTCCAGTACATAAGTAACCACCTGGCAACGTTACCTTATTACTCCAGTACATAAGTAACGACCTGGTAACGTTACCTTATTACTCCAGTACATAAGTAACGACCTGGCAATGTTACCTTATTACTCCAGGAAATAGAGACGACCTTGTAACGTTACCTTATTACTCCAGTACATAAGTAACGACCTGGTAACGTTACCTTATTACTCCAGTACATAAGTAACGACCTGGTAACATTACCTTATTACTCCAGTACATAAGTAACGACCTGGTAACGTTACCTTATTACTCCAGTACATAAGTAACGACCTGGTAACATTACCTTATTACTCCAGTACATAAGTAACGACCTGGTAACGTTACCTTATTACTCCAGTACATAAGTAACCACCTGGTAACATTACCTTATTACTCCAGTACATAAGTAACCACCTGGTAACGTTACCTTATTACTCCAGTACATAAGTAACAACCTGGTAACGTTACCTTATTACTCCAGTACATAAGTAACCACCTGGTAACGTTACCTTATTACTCCAGTACATAGGTAACCACCTGGTAACATTACCTTATTACTCCAGTACATAAGTAACCACCTGGTAACGTTACCTTATTACTCCAGTACATAAGTAACGACCTGGTAACGTTACCTTATTACTCCAGTACATAAGTAACCACCTGGTAACGTTACCTTATTACTCCAGTACATAGGTAACCACCTGGTAACGTTACCTTATTACTCCAGTACATAGGTAACCACCTGGTAACGTTACCTTATTACTCCAGTACATAAGTAACCACCTGGTAACATTACCTTATTACTCCAGTACATAAGTAACCACCTGGTAACATTACCTTATTACTCCAGTACATAAGTAACCACCTGGTAACATTACCTTATTACTCCAGTACATAAGTAACCACCTGGTAACGTTACCTTATTACTCCAGTACATAAGTAACGACATGGCAACGTTACCTTATTACTCCAGTACATAAGTAACAACCTGGCAACGTTACCTTATTACTCCAGTACATAAGTAACGACCTGGCAATGTTACCTTATTACTCCAGGAAATAGAGACGACCTTGTAACGTTACCTTATTACTCCAGTACATAGGTAACGACCTGGTAATATTACCTTATTACTCCAGTACATAAGTAACGACCTGGTAACATTACCTTATTACTCCAGTACATAAGTAACGACCTGGTAACATTACCTTATTACTCCAGTACATAAGTAACGACCTGGTAACGTTACCTTATTGCTCTGGTACATAGAGACGATCTTAGTAACGACCTTGTAACGTTACCTTATTACTCCAGTACATAAGTAACGACCTGGCAACGTTACCTTATTACTCCAGTAAATAGAGACGATCTTAGTAACGACATGGCAACGTTACTTTATTACTCCAGTAAATAGAGACGATCTTAGTAACGACATGGCAATGTTACTTTATTACTCCAGTAAATAGAGACGATCTTAGTAACGACATGGCAACGTTACCTTATTACTCCAGTAAATAGAGACAATCTTAGTAACGACATGGCAACGTTACCTTATTACTCCAGTAAATAGAGATGATCTTAGTAACGACATGGCAACGTTACCTTATTACTCCAGTAAATAGAGACGATCTTAGTAACGACATGGCAACGTTACCTTATTACTCCAGTAAATAGAGACGATCTTAGTAACGACATGGTAACGTTACCTTATTACTCCAGTAAATAGAGACGATCTTAGTAACGACATGGTAACGTTACCTTATTACTCCAGTAAATAGAGACGATCTTAGTAACGACATGGCAACGTTACCTTATTACTCCAGTAAATAGAGACGATCTTAGTATCGCCATGGCAACATTACCTTATTACTCCAGTAAATAGAGACGATCTTAGTAACGACATGGCAACGTTACCTTATTACTCCAGTAAATAGAGACGATCTTAGTATCGCCATGGCAACATTACCTTATTACTCCAGTAAATAGAGACGATCTTAGTAACGACATGGTAACGTTACCTTATTACTCCAGTAAATAGAGACGATCTTAGTAACAACATGGCAACGTTACCTTATTGCTCCAGTAAATAGAGACGATCTTAGTAACGACATGGCAACGTTACCTTATTACTCCAGTAAATAGAGACGATCTTAGTAACGACATGGCAACGTTACCTTATTACTCCAATAAATAGAGACGACCTTAGTAACGACATGGTAACATTACCTTATTACTCCAGTACATAAGTAACAACATGGTAACGTTTCCTTATTACTCCAGTAAATAGAGACGACCTTTGTATCGTCATGGCAACGGGGAAGCTTTCTAAACGTAGTCCCATCTGAGTTCGGTCCAAATTGACAGTTGTTAACATTTCATTTAGCACATTATTTTCAGACCAGTGATGAGGCTGCTTGCGTCACGGCCGTGCATGTTATCAAAAAATAACGCACACCTCCCCAGCCAATCAGAATCGAGTATCCACCCACGGTATAACACCACTGTAAAGCTTAATGCTTGAATCTATTTTCCATATAAACGAACCCTAACCCTGTGTGACTGTTAAAGTCCAACAAGTTATTATCTGTACAATGCAGCATAATAACACGTTACACTCTGCACCACTTACATAAAGTCTGCATGCTGTGAGGACTGGAGCCTTGCTGAGCATTTCTGTTTAGTTTAGTTTAGTTCATTTAATAATTTCAAATGTACACCACACAGTAAGAAACTTATTTTAACTGTGGTCCTCTTACAAAGCTTAGCAGAAAAATAAATGAAACAGCAGCAAGTACGCACCAGTGCATTGACATTTTGAAATGATACATTTGGTCCGGTCCCATATATATATATATATATATATATATATATATATATATATATATATATATATATATATATAGTTATATATATAGTATATATAATAATAAGTGTATTTCTACAGTGGCCAGTGTATTTTTACAGTTGACTACTGCCGGCCGAGTTTGTGTTCGCTGTTCGCAGCCAATTACACGTTTGCAACCAATTACAAGGGATTTGGTCCAAACAAATATGAAGCGAAAGAAAGTGAACTTTGGATTATTAATATTATGAATGATTTGTGAGACTAACATAAACATGAACCCCACCAACTACACTCCCCAGACTATCAGCTGACACCACAGTGTCAATATGTCTGTCCAACGGCCATGCAGTCCCCTGTTGTGTCCCGGTATGACAGTGTGACCTTCAGTGGGGTTGTAAAAGGGAGATTTATTTACCCAGAATGCCATCTGCCCTGTGTATCTCATCTGCCTCATCTGGGTTAGTTTGTGAGCCCTGAGAGACATAACTCAGTCTGCCGGTGCATCCGATGCTCCTTTTATTATTGATCATAAAGATGCACAGTGTGTGTGTGTGTGTGTGTGTGTGTGTGTGTGTGTGTGTGTGTGTGTGTGTGTGTGTGTGTGTGTGTATGACCAATTAAGTCTCATTCATTGGTCACAAACACAAGCACTTACATAAGAGATATCTTTAATTTACTGTCAGTGATTTACTGTGTGTGTGTGTGTGTGTGTGTGTGTGTGTGTGTGTGTGTGTGTGTGTGTGTGTGTGTGTGTGTGTGTGTGTGTGTGTGTGTGTGTGTGTGTGTGTGTGTGTGTGTGTATTTCAGCATAAGTGGTTCTCGGTCAATGCATTTTGAAATAATGGAGCTGAATCCTCTCTGACAGATATATAACACATGCGCACGCTCACATGCACACTCACACACACACACACACACACACACACACACACACTTCTGCCCCATGAAAGAAAACACCGCATGGCCACTGCTGTAGACTGCTGAGTAGACAATCTGTCCTTTTGTACCACAGTGTTCTATACATCACACACACGCACACACACACACACACACACACACACACACACACACACACACACACACACACACACACACACACACACACACACACACACACACACACACACACACATAAAGGTGGATAGAAACATATGGTAGCTGTCTCTCTGCTCTCAGCAGTGAGAACAACACCAGCGTTAGTCCTATGGATCACAACACCAGTACTGCTCTCAGATCACCTTTCACCACAACCATCCCATAATAATACTCATTTATTACATCAATTAATAATACTGAATCAGAGTGTGTCACTAATAATATTAATAATAATAGAATATATATATATATATATATATATATATATATATATATATATATATATATATATATATAATAATCACAACAATAATGAAAAATTATAATAATAATAATAACGATAATAACGATGATAATAATAAGAATAAGAATAATATAACAAATATATATATATATGTATATGTAATAATCACAACAATAACAACAAATTAGAATAATAATAATCATGATAATAATAATAATAATAATAATAATAATAATGATAATCATGATGTACTAGACTGTACACTAGTGCATACAATCATGTACATCATGTGCCTGTGTGTGTGTGTGTGTGTGTGTGTGTGTGTGATGCCACACAGAGGCCTAGTGTTAGTCACTTAAACCCCTCACAGTTTGTACTAAAGCTTAATTAATTTCACCCAGAGAATACAAACACACACACACACACAAACACACACACAAACACACACACACACACAAACACACACACACACACACACACACAAACACACACACACACACGTGCACTCACCTGGCTCTGTAGCTCGCTCTGTTGCCTCAGTCTCAGGTTCTCTGGTGTGTCCTTAACAATGGTGAACGACGTCTTAGGATAGTGTCTGGAGAGAGAGAGACGTAGAGAGAGACATAGAGACATAGAGAGACAGAGAGAGAGAGAGAGAGAGAGACAGACAGAGAGAGAGAGAGACAGACAGACAGACAGACAGACAGACAGAGAGAGACACAGATTTATAAGACCCCTTTATTCTGAACTTCTTCAGCTATTGCATACAGTTCATGGTGCCAAAACAAATATTCATCTTAAAACAAAAGGAAAAACAAGAAAGAAAAAAAATAATATATATATATATATATAGAGAGAGAGAGAGAGAGAGAGAGAGAGAGAGAGAGAGAGAGAGAGAGAGAGAGAAATATCACAAAACAAACAAGTTGTTCTTCTTTCACTTCGCACCGAGCTCCTTCATGACACCAGCTGCCGTTGAAAGTTTCTAAGTCATGCATTTCTTTGCAGAATCTATAATGGGTGAAGATGGCTGACTTTAACAGCCTGATGAGAGAGACAGAGAGAGACAGAGACAGAGAGAGACAGAGACAGAGAGAGAGAGAGAACCTCGTTGTCTTCAAAGTTTAATAGTCAGACTAATAATATATTTACCGACACGGACAACAAAGATTTAA
>JAOPHQ010000060.1:0-124744 GCA_030340625.1 Merluccius polli | reverse complement strand
CAATGTTTACATTCTAGAATGATGTCATGACTAGGCTGCTCTTGGTTGCTAGATTTAGCTCCGTTAACACTGGCAGCTTTTAACTCTATTTTTTTAAATTTAGACGATTTTCAGAGGATAGCCATGGTCTAAAGTTAGCCCAGGGGGTTAGCACACTTTGAAATGTGTGAGGATTGTGCGTGTGAAAGCTCACTTAATTAAAACTAAAAGAAACATCTACAAGTGTGCATAGGGCCGTTTCGATGAGTTCAACCGCATCACTGTGGATGTTCTGTCTGTAGTGGCAGTGTAGTTGAAAACCATCCAGGATGCCATCCGCAACAATAATAAACGGTATGGAACGAATTGTATCCGACTTCCAGTTCTTTTAATTATGTGCTGAAAGAAGATTGAATAATGACATCTCCATCTCCATAGGTTCCTGTTCCTAGAAGAGGACATCTCCTTGAAGCCTTCAGTGGGGATCTTCATCACAATGAACCCTGGCTACGCAGGAAGGACAGAACTACCAGGGAACCTCAAGGCTGTATTCAGGTGATTATACTGTTTTTGTAGTGCATTCATGAAAGCATGTGTTATATAATGTGTTGTAAACGTATCTAATGCTTAGTTAATGATGTATATCTTCTAGGCCATGTGCCATGGTGGTGCCTGACATGGAGCTGATTAGTGAAATCAGGTTGGTTGCAGAAGGGTTCCTTAGTGCTAAGGAAGTTCATCACTCTATATACCCTGTGCAGAGCTGCTATCCAGACAGGTTGGAGAAGCACATACTTCACCACCTGACAAATTATAGTACTTATTAAAGTTATTATTATTGCCTGTCCCAAGTGGATAGCAAGACAGGGAATTATTAAGAAAGCATTTACATTTTATTTATATGACTCATTGTGTATATAGATTAGTGGTGGGCCGTTATCGGCGTTAACACGCTGCGATAACGCGAGACTCTTATCGCGCGATAAAAAAATTATCGCCGTTAATCTATTCTCAAAGTTGGGTTGGGAGCTGGGTCTATACCGGATTTCCACCAAGGAAGGTAAGCGCCACGGAATGGCTGCGCTGCGGAACGGCTGCGTCCTCTGCCCGGCGACCCCCCCCGTCGGTCGTAGGTCTGGGCAGTGGCGTGCTTAATGCGCGTGCTTAATGATGCACGGGCTTACCTGGGCTTCAGCCCGGGGCCTCGGCCAATCAGGGGCCTCTTAAAAAATACATATTTAAAAAAAGATGATAAATGTCCGTATTCGCGGTGTCATTACTGACCGCCCCCCCCGTCGACAATCGCGAACCCCCCCCCCCCCCCCAACAATCGCGCACCTCTCCCCCTCCGGTCAGCAATCGCGCACCCCCGTCAACAATCGCGCACCTCTCCCCCTCCGGTCAACAATCGCGCACCCCCGTCAACAATCGCGCACCTCTCCCCCTCCGGTCAGCAATCGCGCACCCCCGTCAACAATCGCGCACCTCTCCCCCTCCGGTCAACAATCGCGCACCCCCGTCAACAATCGCGCACCTCTCCCCCTCCGGTCAACAATCGCGCCCCCCCCCCCCCCTCCCCGAATCAACAATCGCGCACCTCTCCCCCTCCGGTCAACAATTGCGCACCCCCCCTTTCTTTGCTGTCTTCTCAACCATCATGGCATGTGTTTTAGGACCACTATGACTGTGGCTTGCGTGCAGTGTTGTCAGTGTTGGTAGTTGCTGGGAAGTCTGAAAGTCTGAGAAGAGGAGACAAGATGAGACCAGAGGATCAGGTCACTGAGGACGTATCTTTTTCCTCTCCTACTACACAAGACATATTTTACATCATGTTAATTCTAACATGCTATACACTGCCTTGAAGATGCGTGCCCTGAGGGACAACATGCCTAAGATACTGGCCGACGACATCCCCATCTTCCTGGGCCTGCTTGGGTACTTGTTCCCAGGTATGGAGGTGGAAAGGAGGAGAGACTCTGAGTTTGAGGGGGAGATCCAGCAGACCACTGCAGACCTCCGACTCCAGCCTGAAGAGGCCTTCATCGTCAAGGTCTGACAGAAGTAGATACAGAAATACATTGAAATAGGTAGGCCTACTTTAGAATGAAAACTGCCTCTTTGAAAGTTTGTTTATTTCATTTAATTTTATTTCAATTCAGGTGGTGCAGCTGGAAGAGATACTGGCGGTTCGTCATTCTGTATTTGTGATCGGAAATGCAGGGACTGGGAAGAGTCAGGTTAGAACTTTTGTACACTAAGTTCTAAAGTTGTGTACACTAAGCATGTGAATAGAGCCATTTGGTATGCATGTGCATCAAATGTCATGTATTTCCCATTGCACAGATATTGAGAGATTTCAACAAAATGTACACTAACCTAAAGAGGAAGACGGTATGGAATGACTTGAATCCTAAGGCAGTAGACACTGACGAGCTGTACGGCTTCATCCACCCTGGAACCTGGGAGTGAAAAGTTGGTAAAACGAAAAGCTTAGCAAGCAAACATTTTTTCATTTAAACTCTTCGGGGAGAAAATAAAAGAGAAAACAGAAGATGTTGATCAAACTAAAACTTCAATCAATGCGGTAGAAACATATAAAGATGCATTCTTTGACTCTCCTCCCTTGTGTAAGGTCTGCTGTCATTGCTAATGAGAGAGCAGGCCAACCTTACCCATCCAGGTCCTAAGTGGATTGTGTTGGATGGAGACATTGATCCCATGTGGATTGAATCACTCAACACAGTGATGGATGACAACAAGGCGCCTCCCTTACGTTTCCTCAGACACATACAGCACATACTAACCACTCCTTAGACAACCACATACAGCACATACTAACCAATGTGGCTTGACCAGAGAGCCATATTTATCACCCTCCCACTCAAAATTGCGTGCACAAGTTCATGCTTTAGCAATCATGTGCCCGCTCCAGTATTTAGTGAAACAAAGCTGTCAGTAGGAGTTGCAGAGGAGTGCAAATATGAGTGTATTTTCATTTGTACATTTCATTATCATATATTTATATTTAGTCATTATTTATATTCACTATTTAATTAAATTGTATCCAAAGCCCCTTTTAATTGAGGCTGCGAACAATCCAAGCATGCAATCAAAATTGGAGTAACTACAACAAAAAGTGCTGCACAACCAACACGCCTGGACATAGTGCAGGGTAGCTAACCAACACACGTCTGGACAGAGTGCAGAGTAGCTACAGGCATCAGGAAGACAAGGTTAGTAAAATATAATTTCATATAAACTGATTTATGGTTTGACCCCTTCCTGTCAGGTTCTGACGTTGGCGAGTAATGAGCGAGTGCCTCTGACCTCCTCCATGAGGTTGGTGTTTGAGATCAGCCACCCCAGCCACCGTGTCCAGAGCAGGGATACTCTACATCAGGGGTGCCCAAATTCTTCTCAGTGGAGGGCCAAAAATGGCTCGGGGTGGAGGGTCACGGGCCAAAATTAGACATTCATATTGCGGTGCATTCAATTAAATATGCCTATGATATAACTGTGCAAAATAAACAGTCATACAAAGTAATTTGGAAAATCAACACTGCTGTTTATTGAAAGCAGAAAAATAATAATACAGGCCTGTGCCTAAAACAACATGCCTCTATGAGACCAACATATTATACTCTCCACTGCCTTGAACAATCATTTTTAAAGTAATAGAAATATAATTGTACAACAGCTTTATATATTTGTTCTTATAAATCACTGGACTGTATTAATATATGCACCATAAAGAGCAGAACATGCTCCAAAGTGACAGACATTTTAGCCCTAGGCCTGCCCTATACATTCTTCTGTGCTTGAAAAAAACAGAGGAATACTTTTTTCATAGAAAGACATGTGGTGCAAAAATGCTACATTCATCACTGCCTTGAACAATCATTTTTAACTAATAGTAATATAATTGTGCAACAGCTTTAGATTTTTTTTCTTATGATCACTGTAGTGATGTTCTTTGAGGAAGAAGGCCGCCGACACAGGATCGCTTTTAACTCACTTTATTTGTTTAGCTTTAGGTCTATTATCTATGAAGCAAATGGAGGGGAATTGTATCATTCACGCGTGGAGCGACTCTTAGCTGGATATCTAACAGATACGCGGCCTCTAGAGTTTCTGCCCTCCCCCCTGCTTGTGCGTTCGGTGGTACCTGGGCAGGCGTGGCCTCTATGACGCATAATATGCTCTGATTGGCTAGTGTTGAGTGCCCGCCCTCAGTGTATTATGTATGCTGCCATCTGGTGGCCAGGTGCGGTTAATACAGCTTATATATTTGTTCCTGTTCTCTTGTGACTATGTGAGGATATTACAGCCTGTTGATACATATGGTATTATTTATTCATAACATCACTGGACTGTATTCACATTAACCATACAGAGCAGAATACGCAAAAAAAAGTGCAACAATACTCTTATCACCAGACATTTGGTACAAAAATGCTACATTCATCACTGCCTTGAACAGTAATTTGTAGGCATGTAATCCTCAGTAACATGCAGAAGGCCTGTCAGTGGGAGACATGAAAACTGCCCTTGGTTTTTAAAAGTCTCTCAACATCAGGCTCCAGCTGACTTACTGACAAAGTGAGAATGTCATGTAGGTGAGAGTCAGACAGTGCATTTCTCAGTTTACACTTATTGAGATTCATCAGGCTGAAAGCCTGCTCACAGACGTATGTCCCAAAGAGGGACAGCATCACCTGTGCATGTTTGCAGATCTTGGCATACCTGTGTGCAGGAACACGTCTGTAAAAGTCCTGTAAGGTAAGCTCTCTGAACTTGCTATGGAGGTCTGAATCAGCCTGAAGTTCCAGAAGTTCCATTTGAAGCTCAGAAAAGGGTTGCGCAAACAGCTCAAATGCTGTTGCATTTTCTTGAAGTCAAACTCCACCACAAGATTGCTGAGAATGTCAAGGTATTTTGGCTTGTCTTCCTCCATCAACCCAACTTCTCTGAGGCTTGGAAAATGTGCCAAATTTCCTGAATGTAGAGACACAAAGAAAAAAGGAACAATGTAAGATGCAAGAAATTAGTGCTCCATTTAATGAAGCAGCCTAATTTTCACTGACACAACATATGGATGCATAGGTCACACAATTAACATGGTTAGGATCAACAAGCATTATTTAGGCATAAAAACAAGCATGGTTAGGATCAACAAGCATTATTTTTTGTTCATTACAGTATTGAAATCAGACCTCACCTGTTGAGAGATGTCTGCTGAGCAACAGGAGTTTTTGCTTGAAGGCTCTAACGTGATCATACAGCTGACTGATTATCTGGTCCTTCCCCTGAAGCTGAAGGTTCAGGATATTCAGTAGCTCTGTAATGTCCACGAGAAAAGCCAGGTTGGAAATCCAGTGTTTGTCGGAAGGCACTTGAATGTTGTTTTTCTTCGTTGCTTGAAAAGCCCCGATCTCCTCACGCAGTTCAAAAAAACGGCGTAAAACTTTTCCTCTGCTCAGCCACCTGACCTCCTGGTGGTACAGCATATCTCCGTACTGTGCATCCATCTCATCCAGAAGAGCTTTGAACTGACGGTGTGAGAGCGCCTTTGAGCGAATATTATTCACGATGGCAACGACATCTTGCATCACGTTTTTCAGGCCGATGGATTTGGCACACAACTGTTCTTGGTGCAAAATACAATGGTATTTTAACACCGACCCACCAAACTCGCGGACTTTGTCTGACACAAGTGCAGTGAGACCTGCTCTCTTACCGACCATAGCCGGGGCTCCGTCTGTTGTGATACCTGATAGGTTTTCCCACTTCAAGCTGTTCCTATCCATAACTCGCTGCACTGCCATAAAAACATCTGTGCCTTTTGTTGTCCCTTTCAGTGTTTCAAGGCCCGCGAGTTCCTGACACACTTCAAGGTCCTCATTCACTCCTCGCAGGAAGACTAACAGCTGAGCTGAGTCCGATATATCGGTGCTTTCGTCACATGCAATGGAGAAGGCAGAAAATCGACCTGCTCTCTGGACAATTTGGCCCCGAATGTCTTCGGCCATATCCTCAACACGGCAGGTGACCATGTTCCATGACAAACTAATGTGGGAAAAAGCCCGCGTCTGATTTGGGCACACGGTGTCAGCAGCAACTGTCAAGACATTGTTTCACAAAATCACCCACCGTGAAAGGTCGTCTGCTTCGGACAATGAGGGAGCAAATACGATAACTTGCCCGAGTGGCATTCTCCTGTTCAGTTGAGGGCTGGAGAAGGGTGCGTTGTTGGGAAGTTAGCTTTGCTAACAGGTCTCCAGCCTTCACCTTTCTCTCCTCTCCGGTGTATTTTGAGAACTGATGGGAATGCCGCGTTTCGTGATGGCGACGAAGATTGTATTCTTTTAAAACACCGACTCTCTGCTTACAAATCAAACATACTGCCACGGAATCAATCTCTGTGAAAAAGTACTCATGTTCCCAAGTTTTTTTAAATGTCCTCTTATCACAGTGCCACTGCCTCCCACGCTCCATCACAGCATCTTCTCACTCTTTTTCGTTGGTTGCTAAGCGCCGCCATTAGAGGAAGAAGAAGAAGATCTTCTCACTCTGTGGTTACGGCCGGTCGGACTTGAGCTGACGGGAGCTCAACCGCGCCACCCTAACCCCAATGTAATACAATGTTAATTTGTGGTCAGGAGAAGAAGTGCAACAATAAGTAAATATTAAAAGAGATATTCCGACTGCTGGCACATAATAATAGTTAAAGGTGTACTTCACCGGTAAACCGTTTTTACTTGCTCCTTTTGAAATATGATAGGTCACTCCTAGTTGCATATGCATGCTGCACGTGGAAAACGTTCTTCTACCCCCATTGTATGCATTAACCAATGTAAGAACATAGACGGACGAGGAAGTAAGAAATAAGGAAGTGAGAAAAAGCCTAACACTCTGACGTATGAATGTGTATGAATATTCATGACCTTGCCTACCTTGGCTTGAGACCGCCCTCAGGAAAACAGTATATGGCATTTCAGAATGTTTGTAAACAATAGGCATCAAGATACTTCCGGGTGGCAGGAAGAGAGCGGCTTCCACTGAAGCGATACAGATGGCTACTGTAAACAGTGTTACATTGTTAAAAACATTGTTGTTGATCTGAAGTTGTAAGTACTAAATGCTGCATCTCTCGGTTTCATTAAAAAAAAGTATTACATCGCTATCATTTTCCGTTCCGGAGATAGACGCGAACGAGTCCAGCAATACCCCGACTTCTTAAACAACATGTAACACACGTTAACCTGTAGGCTACCTTAAACCTGGGTTTGCTCAGTAAGCACAACCGTATAATAAACGTTTAACGTGTAGCCTATAGTGTAGCCGTAATGAATTCAATATGTACGACTTTATTCTCGCAATTAATTCAATATTTACGACTTTATTCTCGTAATTTAATGAAAAGAAATTCTTACGTAGCACCCCGCAAGAAGAAAATCATTCATTCAAGCCATGTACTGTTTTCTCGATCGCTCTGCCCTGTCAAATGATATGGAGGGTTTTATTTACTAGTTCTGCCATCGGAGAACACTTCGTCTTTTGCCACCCGGAAGAACGTATATTGTTGTTGTGACGTCGTGGTGATTCGTCGTGTTGATAACATAGACATCTTATATCATGAATGTATCTAATGTATGTATATAGTAACATATGTATAAGATGTCTATGGTTGATAACGCACTAGAGGGATCACTCGCCTCTGATTGGCTAACATCACTGTGACGGACAGTGCTGTTAGCCAATCAGAGGCAAGTAATTTAAATGTCATGAATATTCATGAGTAAGAGCCGAAAACCTCTCGTTCTTCCCCCCCACCTCCTCCTCCAAACTAGAACAGCCTGAAACAGGCGCACCAGAGCATTTTTTTTCACCAAAACCGGCTCACAGGGCATTCATTAATACTAGAGACCACTGCAAAATTAACGAAAAAACGATGCAATGAGACCTTTAAAAGTACTAACAATTTGAGCATGGGCAGCGGGCCAAAAATAATCAGTCAATCACCCCAAATTGGGCAGCCCTGGAGTGGGTAACGGCTGCGGCCTGTGGGAAGGCGGGGCTTGAGCGGCTGGAGCTCAAGCCCCGCCTTCCCACAGGCCGCAGCCATGTCACGCACGTCACACGCCAAGCCCTGCCTAGAGTGCACTACGTCATCGTGGTTTGTTCAGGGATTTCAGAAATTCGGTCGAAGCAGCGCCTGGATTTGCCTGGATGTCGGATTTCATGTTCTTCCCTAGTAGCTACTACATAAACGTTTACTAAACGAACGTTGCAAGATAAATGGAAATATTGAATTACTTGAAATGATTATTGATGTGAGGACACATTATTCCACTATAGCAACAATGTAGCCTATTGTCTACTATATGAAGATTGCTATTTGTATTTGTATTTTTGATTGATTTAAATTTTTAATAAAAATTAAGTGAACATAAAGACCGTGTTTGCGCTGTCTTTCGCATAGACGTATTGTGTTTTTGCTATTAATAAATAGGTTTGTCATTGTTTATGTCACTAACAGAAACCCGTTAGAAGAATAATACAATGTTAAGGAGTGGAGAAGTGAGGCTTCATCAATCACCAGATTATACAACAATCAGTCAAAGAAAGCATTATATAATTTACCTATCTTCCAATGATGTAGTTCTACATTAGTCTAAAAGAAGGTTTTAGACTGAGAAACTTTTTTTAACCACTTTTTAGCCAACCTCAATCTGTTAACCTCTGTTTAGTTGTATTCATACTGACTATTTTATTTACTCAAATAGTTACCTTTGCCAGCCGGTTTTAGGCCTACCTCCTGATCAGCCCTCTCTAAAATATTACATTTCTATAGAGGGCATCCAGTACACCACCATCTTTTGTACTTTCATCTTTTGTTATCTTATTTTTATTATTATACCTGGCCTATTTTCTCACCCATACTGCGTCATGTCCTATGGTCAGTGGTAAAACAAATGCAACCCCTTCCATGGAATATCATAATGATTGAATAAAGCTGATGATAGCAAATAATGAAAATCATTACCAACAGATAAGTTTCTATTATTTAGCAACAATGAACACTCTTCTGATCAAACTATGTAATGCAGACCAAGCCATTCCCCTGCAAAAAAGTACAATTATTATCTTTACATCCTGCAGTGAAGAAAGGGGAGATGTCCACCACTGCCTTTTTTTTTATCCATGAAAATGTTATGAAGTGGATGATCCTGGTGGTTGTTCTGAATGGCCTCTCACATCTTCAGTGTAAATCTCTCCACCACCAAGTAGTTTACCCAGCTGCCTTGCATCGTTGTGTGTGATGATACCTCGCCAGCAGACTGGAAAAAACGACAAACTTGCTACCTCAGACTGATAAATTATCTGCAGCATCTTACTACAGATAAAATGACTCAAGGACTCAAGAATACATTTTTCATTTATTAAATGAACAATATTCATCTGTAACCATGTTGACTTAAATTGAAGAGAAACATCTTCGCCGGTGCCCTCCATTTAAGGACAGCATCACGGGCATGGGAAACATCTTCAGAATCATCTTATGTCACTCCTGAAAGGAAAGCATAACATGTTACTCAATTTGTCATAGTTAGTATATTCTTGAGCATGGTTGTAGCAGGATTGGGTGTGAGCATTGCACGCAAACATTTCTAAAAAATAAAATCAGATATTGTCAGAGCTTTAAAAATATGTTTGAGATGTTCATTGTAGTTACTTTGAAGACAGAATGACTACAAGCTATCAGTGATATTGTCAACAAATACTCATCCTTCATGATGCAAAGCCTGCAAGACTAGTTCAGGCAGACGACTCAAGCTGCGCCCATCCTGATCAGCTGATCAGTCAGCTCTCCTCATCCAAATAAGGCGGGCTATTTAAACCCCCCAGCTTACCTGCTCATCCCTGGCTATGCTGTTGCTGCTGCTGCTTGCTTACATCTCACTGCTGCCTAGGGGGTTTTGAAAACCCACCTCCTCCCCAGCATCCACCTGTGGGCTCTAGGTGGGCACCCGGGTGGAGGCGTCCTGGTCGTGGGCTGTGAGCAGTGCCCAGTGCAGACGGCCTCCTGTGATGGTGTTTCTTGACCTGGCTCCTCTGTACTCAGCCACGTTTCTAAGTTTACTTTATTGGTGTGTGTGTGTGTGTGCTTGTTTTTGTCCGAATGTGTATGTGCGTGTGTATGTGCTGGGGTGGGGTGGGGGTGGGGGCTGCTTTTAAACATGTAAAGCACTTTGTGCTACGTTTTTAATGTATGAAAAGTGCTTTATAAATAATGTTTGATTGATTGATGAAAAAAACCACTCACTGACCAATCCTCAACTTTATTCTGGGAGGCCTGCGCACATTTGGCAAAATTCTGAGCAAAATTCCCTGTAAATTCCCTGCAGCTCTCCTCTTCTCCCCCTTCCTGCGTAGCCTGTGGGTAAATAAAAGATTTATTAATTTATTAAGAGTCCTTTTTTGAGGCCACACTCAATGTTTCAAAATGTGTTCTACTTCAATTTCTGGGAGGTAATAACAAACATAACTATCATATTCTGCTTACCTGGAATGCAGTTTTTATACATCATATTGCACTCTCTGCATGTATCGACAGAGTACATTTTAAAGAACTCCGCCCGATACCCTGCAGAGAACTTGCTCCAAGATGCCACACCTGTACAACAAATTTGACCAATTCATCTAACTTGGAAAAAAGTGTGGTTTATGAGTATAACATATGTTTGGTGTTTCAAAATCTTACTGTTGAGCCACAGAAAATGAGCCTTCTTGCTGAAAAGGTTGGTGGACATCACTTCTTCAAAGTGGTGACACACCAAGGAGAGGGTCAGGATGGCCACATCTCCATCGCTGAGGACGACCTCGGCAAAGATATCCTCCAACAGGAGAATTGGCAACTGAAATAATGAACATGATTTTTTTATATTTTCTTTTGGAAAATACATTTATAGAACAATGTGAAAGTGTGAGCAATTACTATTATGTTAATATGTTACAGCCAGTTCAGATATTAAGTAGTGAGTAAAGTTATTAATAAAATACCATATCAATAGTTATTTAGGGTTCCTGTGGCTCTAGTTCTTCCAACCGCCTTCTCTTCCTACATGGACATTTTCAAATAGAGGTCATATTAGTTATACCAGATCCTTGTAATGTAACATTTTAAACTCACAAACATTTAATTAAAAAAATTGGAGTACTGGACCAGAAATCACGGTTGGGTTGGCTTTCCGTTTCTGCCTCAGACACGGACAGGTTTCCTCTTCCTAAAAGCAAATGCTCAGATATCAGAACACTGAACAACAACAACAACCCCCCCCCCCCCCACCAAAAAAAAGAAATTAATAAAAACATAAATAAAAACACACATGCATGGTTCAATGTTTTCCAGGAGAAGCTGGCACCACCACCTCCTCAGTTGTGGCATTTCTCCCTATTAGATGCAGACAGGTATGTCATTGCAATTTCAAACCTTAAATACAGTATGGCCATTAAGTAACTGTTGAGAATAAATAATAGTATATGTTCATGCTTTTATCTCCAGTAGACTCGACTACTGTAACGGCCTTCTGACTGGACTCCCACAAAAAAGCATTAAACAGCTGCAGCTCATTCAGAATGCTGCAGCTCGAGTTTTAACCAGAACAAAGAGATCAGAGCACATTACTCCAGTTCTAAAGTCTTTACACTGGCTCCCAGTCAGCTATAGAATAGACTTTAAAGTTCTGCTACTGGTCTACAAATCACTGAATGGTTTAGGTCCAGAATACGTGAATGACATCTTAGTAGAATACAAACCCAGTAGGGCTCTGAGATCTACTGACTCAGGTCAGATAGTGAAGCCCAGAGTTCAAACTAAACATGGTGAAGCAGCTTTTAGCTATTATGCTGCACAAAACTGGAACAAACTACCAGCTGAACTGAAATCAGCCCCAACTGTGAGCATTTTTAAATCCAAGTTAAAAACACTTCTCTTCTCCTGTGCTTATGATTGAGCTTGTTCAAAGCACTTTAAATTGTAAATTTAATTGCACTGTCCTTTTAAATCATGATTTTATGCTGCTCTTATAGTACTTTATTTCTTTCTATTCTTCTATTCTTGTATTTTATTATTTTTTTATTACTATTATTATTATTATTATTTTTATTTCAATTCTTATTGTTCTATGTAAAGCGCATTGAGTTGCCATTGTGTATGAAATGCGCTATATAAATAAAGCTGCCTTGCCTTGCCTTGCCATGTATCAACAGGCTGTAATATCTACACATAGCCACAAGGGAACAGAAATAAATATATAAGTTGTATTAACCGCACCTGGCCACCAGATGGCGGCACACATAATACACTGGGGGCGGGCGTTCAACACTAGCCAATCAGAGCATAGTATGCGTCATAGAGGCCACGCCTGCCCAGGTACTACCAAACTACAGATCCGGGGGGAAGCCAGAAACCCCAGGCAGCGTATCTGTTAAGATATCCAGCTAAGGGGGAGCTCCACGCGCGTGAATTTTACAATTCCTCTCCATTTGCTTCATAGATAAATATAACTAAAGTTAAACAAATAAAGTGAGTTAAAGCGATCCTGTGTCGGCGGCCTTCTTCCTCAACGAACACATCACTACATAACTCACACTTTAAGATTTCTCACCTGGGAGAAGTCAAATTGCCACTCCAGGGCCATGTATAGGGCATACTGCAATCCAAAAAAAAGTTATTATTATTCAAATTATGACTATTATTTTTTTCTTGGCACCTGTGTCCGCTATAAGTGTTGATGTTGAGGTGCACAATCCCACTACTTCATTAACTTAAGAACTCACCATTAGCACGAAGACACCGTAGTCAGGTGTTGCTGCTTGTACTGGGACATTCTGGAAAAAAACAATAATAATTAGATTACATATAAATTAAATTATTTAAATAACTTAATTAGTAAAATGTAAATACATAGAACATTTCACAGGGCATATCAAATTAAAAAATTGCCCTA
Organism: Merluccius polli; assembly: GCA_030340625.1. Taxonomy (NCBI): domain Eukaryota; kingdom Metazoa; phylum Chordata; class Actinopteri; order Gadiformes; family Merlucciidae; genus Merluccius; species Merluccius polli. The sequence continues at coordinate 111,752 of JAOPHQ010000060.1, read as the reverse complement.
ACCTTGTTATTAACAAATGCCCATGGTCCAGGTAGTAGTTGTGCTGCAATTGATCTACGAAAAAAAGAAAGCAACGCACAACACACCATGAAATAAAAAAAACCAGGAAACACTATGCAAGACCTTATATTAGGATGTGACATGATATTTGTGGGCAATATTTTAAACACAGGACTCAAAACTTGGTCTTCCATATATTTTTGGAACAAAATAAGATAACAATGACTTGATTACTCCCCAAACAGAAATTCAGTTGTCTTGCAGCTCATCTACCATTTGCAAGGGAATTAAAAAATCTGATGGCTGGGGGTATGACAGATCTATAAATCTGTCATGCAACAAAGAGAGAGGAGCCACCCATTGCTGATTTTTGGCAATCAAGATGTTTGGTATGAAATGGTTGATCTAAGATGTATCTACCATCCTCAGTGTACATCTCCACCGCATTACCAGTGAATCCATCACGGACAATTGATGGAATGCTCCTGATATTTGTAGTGACTCGTCCTGGTTAAGGTCTCTTATTTTGGTTTTGGTCTTCCTGTTTTATTTTGTAAGACTTACCTTTACCTCTTGTTTCAGGTGTTTTGACTTCCTGCCCTCATGTTCTCCTGTGTGCTGATTGGCAGCAGCCCCGCCCTGATTGTTTCCACCTGTGTCTTGTCTCCCCCTTGAGTATTTAAGTCCTGTGCTTTGTGTCTGTCTTTGTCAGTTTGTCGTGTACGTCTTGCCGTGTGTTCCTGCCGTGACTGTGAGTTCTTTGTTAAGCCTGCAGTTCTGAGTTCTTTGTTTAGCCTGCAGTTCTGAGTTTTTTGTTAAGCCTGCAGTTCTAGTTGAGTTTTTTTCGTCCTGTTTTTGCCTTGCCCTCAAGCATTAAATTTGAGTTTTTCTGAACGCACCACTGAGTGTTGAGTCGTGCATTTTGAGTCCCTGTCCCAGAACCCTGTCAGTACAAACTGACCATGACAGACTCAGCCGACTCCGATTCCATGCTCTCTGCCCTCTACTCCCAGTCTCAGAGACTCTCTCACCATGAAAGGGAACTGAGTAGTATCTCTCAGCGTCTCTGTGATCTAGCTGCTTTAACTGAAGGTTTCCAGTCATCCGTGGGGAATCATGTGACGCTCCTCACTGAACAGCTCCACCAACTCCTGTCTCGTGGTCCAGCTCCAGAGTCGTCTGCTCCTGCTCCTGCTCCAGCTCCTGCTCCAGCCTCCTCCGCCTTCTCCTCACCTCACCTGGCACATCCGGAGCGCTTCACAGGTGATTCAGGCGATTGCAGAGCCTTTTTAGTTCAGTGTAGTCTACATTTTGAACTACAAGCCCCACTTTTCCCCACGGACAGAACCAAGGTTGCTTATGTCATCTCCCACCTGGCAGGCTGAGCTGAGGCTTGGGCCACTGCAGAGTGGCATCGCAACTCCCCCGTGTGCTCTTCCTTACAATTGTTCACTGACGCCTTTTGTAGGATTTTTGAGAATCGTCCTCCCGGCAGGGAGACAGCTAAGGCACTTTTTGATTTACAGCAGGGCAAGACCAGGGTCACTGACTATGCAATTGAATTTCGCACACTCGCTGCAGAGAGTGGTTGGAATGCGTCTTCCCTTTTTGACGCGTTCATTCATGGACTTTCAGACCAGATCAAGGACCTGTTAACTCCGCTAGAGTTGCCCCCTGAGATTGACTCCCTTATTGCCCTGTGTGTCAAGATTGATAATCGCCTCAGAGAGAGGGAAAGAGAGCGAGTTATGTGTCTTGCCAAGAGTCCTCCATGCCACCAGGGGAGCCCTACCCCACTCCTATGTCCTGTTGAGAGACATCAGCCGGTTGCACCTTCATCACCTGCTGCTTTGCAGGAGCCAATGCAGCTGGGGCGCACCAGACTCACACCTGAGGAGAGACAGCGGCGCCTGGTGGAGGGACGGTGTTTTTACTGTGGTCAACTCGGTCACCGCTCTCTGCATTGTCCAGTAAAAGGCCCGGCTCATCAGTGAATAGGAGGAAGCTGGTGAGCCGAACAGTATCCTCCACCTATCATCGTGTTTTGACCCCCACTGCGATTTCCACTCCTGATCAGGAGGTGAGTGTAAAGGTTCTCATTGACTCTGGGGCTGATGAAAGGTTTTTGGACTGGGGTTTAGCCCGCAGATTAAGACTCTGTGTTTCTCCGTTAGCCTCACCGATTGAGGCTCAGGCTCTTGATGGAAGTCTGTTGTTTAAGGTCCTGATTCGGGACTTCCATCGGCTCGATCCTGAGGTCCCTGGGCCGTCAGGAGCCGTCCCTGGACGGGGGGGTACTGTAGTGACTCGTCCTGGTTAAGGTCTCTTATTTTGGTTTTGGTCTTCCTGTTTTATTTTGTAAGACTTACCTTTACCTCTCGTTTCAGGTGTCTTGACTTCCTGCCCTCATGTTCTCCTGTGTGCTGATTGGCAGCAGCCCCGCCCTGATTGTTTCCACCTGTGTCTTGTCTCCCCCTTGAGTATTTAAGTCCTGTGCTTTGTGTCTGTCTTTGTCAGTTTGTCGTGTACGTCTTGCCGTGTGTTCCTGTCGTGACCCCTGTGAGTTCTTTGTTAAGCCTGCAGTTCTGAGTTCTTTGTTTAGCCTGCAGTTCTGAGTTTTTTGTTAAGCCTGCAGTTCTAGTTGAGTTTTTTCGTCCTGTTTTTGCCTTGCCCTCGAGCATTAAATTTGAGTTTTTCTGAACGCACCACTGAGTGTTGAGTCGTGCATTTTGAGTCCCTGTACATGGAACCTCAGCATTAGATATGGATAGCTATTTACAGTTTTTGAATGAATTAGCATCTGCAATGACTATTGTTTTTCTGTCAACAGTAGGTCTGCAGATTGCTACCACAAATATAATGAACACATCACCAGACAGATAATTAATTACAACACTGCAGAATAAATATGCAACTCTACTAGGAACAGTGAACGGTTCCCAAAATGTGTAAGTCTGCTAGGAGCAGTGAACGGTTCCCAAAATGTGTAACTCTACTAGGAGCAGTGAACGGTTCCCAAAATATGCAACTCTAATAGGAACAGTGAACGGTTCCTAAACTTCAGACGTAATTTTACATGCAACAATGACTGGAAACCTGAGCATTGATAAATAGTGCAAATCTCCAAAACCCGTAGGCTTGGAGGAGTCAAGCACGCATATCTTCCGTTGTTTAGGCTGGAGGGTCTGTAAAATATACAGTATATCACGATAATGGAAGCACAATTGTGATTATGACATCTGCATAAGCACAGCTTTCACATTAACACAGTCGTGACAAAAACTGAGCAACTCGTATGCTTATGTGTGGCTGTCCAGTTGAATCAAAAGATGTTAAGATGTGACAATTTGATAAAATAGAACAAATATTATGAATACATGCACTCTGTAACACCTTTAACACTTACACCTAGTATCCAGTGTCCTGGTTTCCATATTGGGAATAAGATGCAGTCTTTGGAGGCTGCATCAATGTGCATCATTGCCATGACAACAGCTTTTAGTTTCATTTGATTAAGATCCCCATTGGCTGCTACACCTGGTAGCAGCTACTCTTCCTGGGGTCCATAAGACATTTAAAACACCTAACCTTAGTCACAGGTGATAACTATGTACAGGTTCAATACAATACAATTGTAGGTAGAACAGTGGGGTATTGCACAAAACTAGGATAAGGGATTAAGCCGGGATATATTTATGGTTTTAGGTTATCCTGGCTAAATTTAGCCTCAAGTCGGTTGCATGAAAGCAGCTCAAACTTATCCCGGCTAAGTTACCATGGTGATTTATTCTCTGCAGCTAGCCTGCTCCAGACCAGGCTAACAGCCAGGCTAAGATTAATCCTAGTGATTCACCTGTATTTACACCGTCAATCCTGTGAGGAATTAATGTGTTTTACAGCATGTGCATGGTCTTTCTAAGTATGTTGCATCATTTTAATTATCTTGCATTAAAATTAGTGTTGGGCATAGATTAATTTATTTAATCTAGATTAATTTAACTGTAATCTTGGAGTTAATCTAGATTAATCTATATTATTGGCTCAATTGAATTCTGTCGAAGGCATTCATAATATGCGTGTGCTACCTAAATAATGACTAAAAATAAGTCTGCGGAATTGTTGACGGGGGGGGGGGGGGGGGGGGGTGCGCGATTGTTGACGGGGGGGGGGGGGGGGGGGGGGATTGTTGACGGGGGGGGGGTGTCGCCGGGCAGAGGACGCAGCCGTTCCGCAGCGCAGCCGTTCCGCGGCGCTTACCATCCTTGGTGGAGATCCGGTATAGACCCAGCTCCCAACCCAACTTTGAGAATAGATTAACGGCAATAATGTTTTTATCACGCGTTAAGAGTCTCGCGTTATTGCAGCGTGTTAACGCCGATAACGGCCCATCACTAATTAAAATATTAATTCAATTCAATTCAATTTTATTTGTATAGCGCCAATTCATAACAGAAGTTATCTCAGGGCACTTTTCAAATGGAGCAGGTCTAGACCGAACTCCTAATAACATTTACAGAGACCCAACAGTACCACCATGAGCAAGCACTTGGCACGGGGGCAAGGAAAAACTGCCTGTTAAAAGGCAGAAACCTTGGACAGACCCTTCGGCTCTAGGTGGGTGGTCATCTGCCTTGACCAGTTGGGGTGAGTGAGAGAGAGAGAGAGAGAGAGAGAGAGAGAGAGAGAGAGCGCAACTACATCAATACACTAATGAACATGATGATGACGACAGCAGCAATGATGGGGGACAGCAAGCAGCAACAACAGTAACTGTATATACTGTAACTGGTAACTGATTAGCAATGGCAGTCAAGCAGGACCATGGAGGCTCCGCCAGGATCCATGAGAACCTGCGAGACGAGAAAACACAAGAACTCCGGGGAAGAAGTGTTTTAGTAACATGCATTAATGGGACATGAATGTGTGCACAGAGAGAGAGAGAGAAAGAGAGAGAGAGAGAGAGAGAGACTCAGTGCACCATGGGAAATCCCCCGATAGTCTAGGCCTATAGCAGCATAACTAAGGGATGGTTCAGGACTCACCTGATCCAGCCCTAACTATAAGCTTTATCAAAGAGGAATGTCTTAAGCCTACTCTTAAATGTGGAGAGGGTGTCTGCCTCCCGAACCACAACTGGAAGCTGGTTCCACTGAAGAGGAGCTTGGTAACTGAAGGCGCTGGCTCCTGTTCTACTTTTAGAAACTATAGGAACCACCAGTAGCCCTGCATTCAGAGAACGCAGTGTTCTAGTGGGGTAGTAGGGTACTATGAGCTCTTTGAGATATGAAGGGGCCTGCCCATGAAGAGTTTTATAGGTGAGGAGGAGGATTTTAAATTCTATTCTAAATTTTACAGGGAGCCAATGCAGAGAAGCTAGTACAGGAGAGATGTGATCTCTTTTCCTAGTTCCTGTCAGTACTCGTGCTGCAGCGTTTTGAATTAATTGGAGCGTCTTAATGGACTTATTAGGACAACCTGATAATAAAGAGTTGCAGTAATCCAGCCTTGAGGTAACAAATGCATGGATTAGTTTTTCTGCATCTGTCTTTGATAGGATGCGTCTGATTTTTGTAATATTACGTAAATGAAAAAAGGCAGTCCTAGAGGTCTGCTTTATGTGGGAATTAAATGACAGATCCTGATCAAAGATAACTCCAAGATTCCTGACAGTGGTGCTAGAGGCCAATGTAATGCCATCTAGAGTAGCTATATCTGTAGACATTGAGTCTCTAAGGTTTTTGGGGCCAAGTACAAGAATTTCGGTTTTCTCTGAGTTTACCATCAGAAAATTGCAGCTCATCCAGGATTTTATGTCTTTAAGACATGTTTGTAATATTACATATATAGTCATTTCTAATATCTTTTAAATCTGTTGGCTGTTTTTATATTGATTCAAGTGTTATTACTCAGGCCAACACAGTTAAAGTCTATATTTGTTCATACTATGACACATTTACGTTTGTGTTTATGAAAGTCCGCCTTTATTACGCAACTGCAGCGCATTTGGAAATGTCAACAAACAGATGAGCGCAACATGCTTATGTCTTATTTATAAAATGTATGTATGTTTAATCACACAATCGAACCTTTGCAACATGTGAAACAGGCCCATTGGCTACCATGCATAATAAGCTGTTTTAAATTTCAAATCGCGCAGACGTGACCGAGCCCGACCCGAACCCGAGCATAATTTCTAAATATCTATCGAACCCGACCCAGCCCGTCGGGTACCGTCGGGTCCCGCCGGGTCCCGCCGGGCTTGGGTCGGGTATCCAATAAGGAGCTGTTCAGCGACCGTGACGTATGAAACGCGACTTTTATCCATGTTCCGATCGGTGATTCTGTGAGCGATCGCGAGGTCTATTCAAGTATGCCGTGAACACGCGCTTATCCCAGCTATCTTCATCCGACTTAACATAGCCGCGCCTTTTTATCCTGGCTCGGCAAACGTGCAACCGATTAAGCCAGGATGCGCCGAGCAGACTAGTTCAAGCCGCGCTTGCTCAATTATCCTGGATTTCTTTATCCTAGTTTTGTGCAATACCCCCCAGATAGATCACTCCATTGTTTATTTAGGGAAAGTAAAAACTTACTGGCAGTGCGAGAAGAGGTATCGTAGCGAAGGGTATGGGAGAAATTTACTAGTTATTTACTATACATTTAACAGAAATACACTCACCGGCCACTTTATTAGGTACACCTTGCTAGTACCGGGTTGGACCCCCTTTTGCCTTCAGAACTGCCTTAATCCTTCGTGGCACAGATTCAACAAGGTACTGGAAACATTCCTCAGAGAGTTTGGTCCATATTGACATGATAGCATCACGCAGTTGCTGCAGATTTGTCGGCTGCACATCCATGATGCGAATCTCCCGTTCCACCACATCCCAAAGGTGCTCTATTGGATTGAGATCTGGTGACTGTGGAGGCCATTTGAGTACAGTGAACTCATTGTCATGTTCAAGAAACCAGTCTGAGATGATTCGCGCTTTATGACATGGCGCGTTATCCTGCTGGAAGTAGCCATCAGAAGATGGGTACACTGTGGTCATAAAGGGATGGACATGGTCAGCAACAATACTCAGGTAGTCTGTGGCTTTGACACGATGCTCAATTGGTACTAATAAGCCCAAAGTGTGCCAGGAAAATATCCCCCACACCATTACACCACCACCACCAGCCTGAACCGTTGATGCAAGGCAGGATGGATCCATGCTTTCATGTTGTTGACGCCAAATTCTGACCCTACCATCCGAATGTCGCAGCAGAAATCGAGACTCATCAGACCAGGCAACGTTTTTCCAATCTTCGATTGTCCAATTTTGGTGAGCCTGTGCGAATTGTAGCCTCAGTTTCCTGTTCTTAGCTGACAGGAGTGGCACCCGGTGTGGTCTTCTGCTGCTGTAGCCCATCCGCCTCAAGGTTCGACGTGTTGTGCGTTCAGAGATGCTCTTCTGCATACCTCTGTTGTAACGAGTGGTTATTTGAGTTACAGTTGCCTTTCTATCAGCTCGAACCAGTCTGGCCATTCTCCTCTGACCTCTAGCATCAACAAGGCATTTGCGCCCAGAGAACTGCCGCTCACTGGATATTTTCTCTTTTTCGGACCATTCTCTGTAAACCCTAGAGATGGTTGTGCGTGAAAATCCCAGTAGATCAGCAGTCTCTGAAATACTCAGACCAGCCCGTCTGGCACCAACAACCATGCCACGTTCAAAGTCACTTAAATTCGGGTGACCAGATTTGAGTTTGCCAAAAAGAGGACACTTCAGCGCGGGGGGGGGGGGGGGCGGGGGCTGCTGCTGCGCGATTGTTGACGGGGTGGGGGTGGGGGTGGGGGGGTGCTGCTGCGCGATTGTTGACGGGGGGGGGGGGCGGGGGGGTGCTGCTGCGCGATTGTTGACGGGGGGGGAATAACAAATTCCCGGACAATTTTGAAATTCCGCCCGGACACAATTTTAGGTTTCAAAAAGAGGACATGTCCGGGAAAAAGAGGACGTCTGGTCACCCTACTTAAATCACCTTTCTTCCCCATTCTGATGCTCGGTTTGAACTGCAGCAGATCGTCCTGACCATGTCTACATGCCTAAATGCATTGAGTTGCTGCCATGTGATTGGCTGATTAGAAATTTGCGTTAACAAGCAGTTGGACAGGTGTACCTAATAAAGTGGCTGGTGAGTGTATATTCGTTATATTTTACCATTAAATAAGAAAGAACATTCATTATCTTGCCTATATGCTATATGAACGAAGTAAGTTGCGTGAAACAGGGGTCAGCAAGTACAAGGGTGCTTTATTCTAAACAAAACTAACAGATAGGAATAAGTGCTATGTTGGCCGTGAGCCGTATGACGTGGGAAGGTTTGTTAATGCAAACATCCCCCTTTGACGTATGGCCTGTTGTAGCGGTGGAAGGGTTGTTATTGTAACTGACGTCAAAGACTGCAGACAGTATGGGTTCTTTGCACTATCTACAGTGTAGGAGTAACTAAGGGATCCTTATTAGGAATAAACAAATGAACAGATGCACATTCTAACCCGACAGAAAGGGGGTTAAAAGAAGGGGTCCGGGTGGAGCTCGGGAGTTCTTTGCAAACCAACTCAGATTCTGTTGTTACTTCTTGCAAGTGATAATAAAGTCTTACATCTTCAGACCTCGACTCTCTCGAACCTCTCTTCTTCAGTTAAGTGTTAGATGTGGTTTTTTCCACCACATATTTGGCGTCACGAACAGGATTGAAGAACAGAGATCCGCCGGCCGCTGGGCTGTGAGTCGAGGACCGGCAAAGGTCACACAAAAACGGGTGGCCACCCAACTTGAAAAGGTAAGCATTGTTCTTACTTATTAATTTAGTAAATTTGTGTGATCATTGTCTGCCCGATTCTAACGCCCAGTGGTAGGTATTGTGTCTCTCCAAAAAAGAACCAAAAGCATATAAAAGGAGAGAGAGAGAGAGAGTGACTTGGAATGAATTGACGCATGCATGCACACACAACACTCAACACACAACACACTGTGATTTATATACATTATAGCGGAGTGGGGAAGCGATCCAGACGTATAGTTTTATTTCCAGTAAGCAGGGTAGAGACGACCTGTGTAGTTTTATTTCCAGTAAGCAGGGTAGAGACGACCTGTGTAGTTTTATTTCCAGTAAGCAGGGTAGAGACGACCTGTGTAGTTTTATTTCCAGTAAGCAGGGTAGAGACGACCTGTGTAGTTTTATTTCCAGTAAGCAGGGTAGAGACGACCTGTGTAGTTTTATTTCCAGTAAGCAGGGTAGAGACGACCTGTGTAGTTTTATTTCCAGTAAGCAGGGTAGAGACCGACCTGTGTAGTTTTATTTCCAGTAAGCAGGGTAGAGACGACCTGTGTAGTTTTATATCCAGTAGGCAGGGAAGAGACGACCTGTATAGATCTATTTTTGGTTACGGCCTGTATGGATCTGGTTTTTAATGGCATAAAAATAAAAAGTCTGAGCTGAAAGGCTAAGTCAACCGTTGTTTTGTGATTAAAGGCGAGTTAGTGTTTTTTCACTCAGGACCTTGCACGACAAATTCGACCGTTTTCGACACGCTATAAAAAGTTGCATAAGTCGTTTTTCTTTCTGTATTCAAGCCGCGGTAGTGTTTTTTCACTCGGAGACTTGTACGGCCCGTTTTGTTATATTATTCTGTCGCAGATAAATTGGAAAGACAGAGAAGTGCTGGAAAAGAGTATGGAAGCACCTCAATATTAGTAATAATTATATTGGTAACAATTGATTTTTCTGAAGCAAATGTGTAAACCTTCCTGGATTTGTAGTACATAAGTCAACCCGCTACTACATTAATAGTATAAGAGAGATAGAGAGCTTGGTGATCAGGAAGGGAGGGGGGAGTAAGCCCCCAGGCAGAGCAGGAGTGAGAATCGCCAAAGGTGGGAGGGGAGCACATTCCAATCGGCAGAGATAAAGAAAAGTTGTTAAACTAACGAGTAGAATAAGCTCAAATAAATTGTATTAAGAATAGTGTTTGTATACCTAGGGGCCAGGTAATAGGGTCGAGCAGAGTGGTTTGAGAAGCCTGTATAGAGAGCAGGGGTGAGAAAGAAGGAGAGGAGAACAGTGAGAAAAGGTGGGGGTCGAGCAGCTCCGGGGGAGCCGCAACTCAGAGAAGAAAAAAAAGGAAAAGAGCGAGGCTAGAGGAGAAGTTAGGAATCAGAAAAGGTGGGGGTCGAGGAGACAAAGAAAAAAGAAAAAAAGGCGTTGGCCAGTTAAAATTATAAGAAATTACAAGGTTAACAAAAAAGGAAAGAAAATAAATAAATTAAAAAGGGGAAAGAGAAAAATTGTATTAGAAATGGCTAGTAGGGATAAAAAACATAGGAGGAAACATTACCTGATCATGAATTTTATTATCGAGACTTTTAAATTCATAAATAACTATGTTAACAGATGTAATTACTGCAAGAAAAAAGTGTTTTTGTGTAAAAGCTGATTGATTATTTTTAAGTGCCAACTTGTCAGTAATATGAAGCAAGTTTGTTCAAATAAAAGAAAAGAATTAGAAGAACAGTGAAAGAGTGGAGTAGTGATAGCGATTGTATTAGAGATGGAGACGAGGGGGGTAAGAAAGGAAGAAAGTCAAAAGACAGTCAGATGGAGATGACAGCAGAGCGCAGCCATGAGGGAGAGAGCTTCAGTCAGACTCCAGGGAAAGAAAAGGAGAGGGCCGAGCCCAGCAGCGGTAGATCAGCGCAAGTTCCCCTAGTGTTCGACTTACAAGAGGAACTTAGAAGACGCAAAGGAAGACAAGAGCGCCAAAGAGTTATGCAGGAGTTTACCCTATACTACTACTACTACTAATAATAATAATAATAATGATAATACATTTTATTTGAAGGTGCCTTTTAAAACACACAAGGTCGCCTTACAGTGCAAAGTGGTAAAGGGACAACATGCTCAGTATGTCCCATGAAGATCGCAGGACTTAGAGGGGTTAGAATAAAAACATAATAAAGAAAGCGTTGTGAACATTAGAACAGTTAAAGGTCTGATGGGACATAGAAAGTACACATGTAGAGATCAATGATGTATTAGTGTCTGTTATTTGTTTTCGTGTTTTCTCTGTGAATTTATTTTACAACTGTGTGTGTTAAAGTGTTTTAGTGTTTTGTGGGACGATTAGCAGACCAACAGCTCATTTAAGTTGGGTACTATTCATTTAAATCAAAAGTTATCTCCTCTACCGCTCGTCCACAGAAGTCCAGGGGTCAACCAGCGCTGGGGACTCTTGTAAGAGTTCAGGGAAATTCCCCCTCACCAAACTGAGGAAGTGGAACCCGCCCTAAAAGGACCCTGCGGGAGCGCGGTAGTTATTACAAGACAAAAACCTGATACGCAGTGTTGGTGTGTAACAATAAAATAAGTCCATCATTAGGTTGCTTAAAATACCTCCATAGTTTGGTGTTGAAACTGTTGAAAGAAAGTTTGCTCTGGGTTGCCTAGGTCTAACAGGAGGTGTGTCTCCAAGGGGGGAGAGTGGACTGCGTGGTATAAGTCCCGCCTCTGTTGTCATGGCGAGCCATATCTTGATTGTCATGTGTTTTGTTGAAATAGATTGCAGGTTGTATAGTCTTTGTTTTAGTTGGTTGTGTTTTATTTGTTTAATTGTCAAATTGTTTTGGTCAGACAAATGTTCTCTGAACATTTGCAATGACCTGGTTAAAGTGATCATTGAAAAGTACTTCAGCAATCTGCTGGGAAGGGATCTAATGCACAAGTTAGATTGTTTATTGACATTGGGAAGAATTGGGTTTACCTTGCAAACGCCAACGCCTAATGCTGTTATGCTATGTTGAAAATCTTTATTTGTTAGCTTCGTCCATCACCGCGTCAAAATTACAGCGTTAACACTGTGTGGTGTCTCCATTACGCATACACAGGACTGCATGGATAGCTGTCATAGATATGTCTCTACTCCTCCACAGCCACCTATCCTATGGGCTGAACATAAGAACAGAAGGGATTTATTCCCACACATGGCATCCTGCAACAGGCCAGTAGGGAAGGCTGGTTAGCCTATGACGGGTAAGATCCCACCTTGAAACCTGGGGACAACCTAAGGCAGGCACAGTCACGAGTACTTGGCCAAGTCGCTGAGCGCTGACTCACTTGATCATGAAGTGATGAGAAGATGAAACCATCCGAGGAGAAACCATTCGGGTTGAAAGGTGGAGGATAGGATAGATTCCGGCTTAAGCAGCGAATATCTGGCAATAACTAGGACAGGTCATTTTTAAGGTATATAAGGATTTGCGGTTTGTTTTCGGTATAGTGCATGATTTAAATTTGGTAACAGCGCGGTTTAAAAGCGGTTGATGGGAAACCCATATCATATCAAAATTTGGTTTAGGATTTACTGGCTGCAATTTCCCTTTCTACTAGATTGGCTGTAGTTAAGGTTAAAGGGAATAGCACCTCAGGAGGGATACGGGCAGAAGGTAATTATTTAGCTAACTTGGCCTTAAACAAGGTGTTGGATACTCATAATCAGCCATTGACAGAGGTGCATGGTGTGGTGCGCATGGACATTTTGTTGCACCTACCTGGCTGGTACATTTTCTCATTAAAGATGCGCATGGTTTTCACCATGGCGCAAGGGGGGAGGTAATCAGAAAACAAGGTTTAAAATCAGAAAACAAGGTTTAAAATCAGAAAAAAAGGTTTTTGGTCACCATACTTGCAAACAATGATTGATAATCAGCTCAATGATTGTGAAGTATGTGCGGAAAACTACGTATGAAAAACAAGCACTACTCCATTGGGACATATTCCCACACCCAGGGGACCATTTAGACATATGGTCTTGGACTATGTTGATATGATCGAAAGTGTATATGGTAAAAGGTACATGCTAATAGTCAATTGACAGATTCAGCAGATGGGTAGAAGCGGTCCCAATAAAAGATCAAAGTGTGACTATTGCAATCAAGTTTTTATCTAGAATAGTCTTACCAAGGTTTGAAATTCAATTAGAAATTAGATCAGACAATGGATCAGCTTTCATTCGGAAAACTGTGAAAAGTGTGGTGCAGTCACACATCAAACAGCGATTGGGTTGTGTTTACCATCCCCAGTCACAAGGAACGGTGGAAAGAGTGAATGGGACATTCAAGAAATTAACATCTCTGCAAGTGAAAATTGAATTGGTAGATGCACTACAACTAACACTAATGAGTTATCGCATGCAAGCTAACAGAATGACCAGCTAACCCCGCATGAAATGCTTACAGGTCGACCCATGCTTTCACCTACATTTCGAGGGCCCCACAAGGGGCCCCCATTAGAACAATTATAAATAAAATTGAAAAAGTATATCAGACAACTGACTTCCATGCACAAGCTTGTATTCTAATAGGAGAAACAGAATTCCAGAGGTGGAGAAACGACCCACCAAGGGGGGTGGGACCAGGCGACCAGGTGTACCTAAGGGTGTTCCGGAGAAAGTGGAACGAGCCCAGGAGAGAAGGTCCATACAAAGTCACCAACACAACGCCAACAGCCATCGAGGTGGAAGGGAGGTCCACCGGGTACCACCTCAACCACAGCACCAAAGCCGCTCAACCAAGGATGAGGGAGGACCGCAAGGAGGAGCTGGGTGCAGGTGTACCCGGCACTGACCGACCACCCCAGGACCAGACACAAACCGGCCTGGAACAACAGCCACATGATGATGCTGAGGCTGACGAGCCTGCTCCTGACCTATGGTAAATTCCACAGGCCCAAAGACGGACCCAGAGGAAGAGTGAAACCACAACAACAGAGCAGACCTGGACCTTACCAGGAATCAAGTGATATTACTAGAGAAAGCATGAATGTGCTGCAGAAAAGGCCAGCCCCGAGATATTCGGAAATAGTTAAACATGCAAAGGAAAAAGGTCAGAAAATCAAGTTGCCTTATATGTTCAAATATATATTCAATTATATATTCAAAATGAGAAATTTGCAGACGAGCAAATTACTCTTACTGTCATGATAGGTAGACATACACCCAAAGTATAACTTAGTAACCTGGGGACAAGTTCAATGTACAATAGACATTCGGCAAGAACCAATGTATTGGTGTATAACAGTAGAATCAAGAGATCAATGGGATCAGGTAGTAGTGTGTATAAATTAGAAAAAGAAAAAAAAAAGAGGTTTCCGCATGTAAAGTCAGAAATAATACTAGACTTAAAACCAAATGTAGAAGTCTCTTGTGTGACCAAGGACCAACGTGGTATAGTCAAAATAGATCCAAACCCAATTACTGATAGAATAGATTCAACTCAATATAATGATAAAATCGAAAATAATAATAACTTCTCAACAAGAGAACAAAACAGTAAGAGCTATAAAAAAGGATAAATCTGAGCGAAATCAACGTAAACTTAAAAAGAAAACCTTTGACCAATTGTATAATCAAGTAGGAGAAAATAGTTGGAATAAATGGGTGGAGTTCACTGGAAAACAGATAGATGCAGATAAATTGCTATTTATGTAGTAAAAATCGTCAAAGTGCATTATACGTAGTAAACTATGAACATGACTAGGAAGAATGCAGAACCCGCGAAAAACAGGTCCAAGGAACAGAGAAGGAAGTAATGGAAAGACTAGCCAAACTAAATAAATTACGAGTAACAACGAGTATATCCTGGGACGAGAATCAATATCATCACGAGTAGTGTCCACTACGATGTTTAATGTTTCTAGGAACAGAAAGGTTTTCCCAATATTTGATACACAAAAAATGGCCTGTGGGAATTATAATGAACATGGATGTAACTCTGACCCACGAAGTAGGCAAAGCAACACTCCCGTTAGGAACAGAGTTTAACATAGAGGAAGGATTAGACTGTTATCAAAACGACAAAAAGCTCGAGAATGCCATAAATGTGGGTTATGTGGAAGAAGCTAAATGTAAGACAATCTGGAATGTAGCCATGTATGAGACCGACACAAACCCACCACCAATGATAAAAAGTGATAAACATCCAACAGACCCTGCCCGAATAGCAGCGGAATCATTTATGGCAAACATGTGGTATGAAGGTATACTACTAGAGCAGGATAAAGTAATAGCAGACCATTTTTGGATCTGTGGGACCAAAATTATTCGTGCCATGCTACCTGCGCAATGGTATGGAAGGTGTGCAAGAGTACGAGTCGTAACGGAAATTGTGTTACTTCCAGCATTAGACGGGGGTGTCAAAAATTTAGAGACCAATAGCTTAGATAGGAAAAAAAGAGAATACAAACCGGATGAGGGAGTTACAATTGATAAAATAGGAGAACCCAGAGGTATACCAAGCATATACAAGGCCAGGAACGAAGTAGCTTCAGGATTTGAAGCTATCATGCCAATAATAGGACTAGTAAAAAACGCAGAATGGATTAACTACATTTATTATAATCAACAACGGTTTATTAACTATACGGATGATGCTCTATCCGCCCTAGGTGAACAGTTGAAAGCCACAAGCGCTGTGGCTTGGCAAAACAGGCAAGCATTAGATTGGCTCTTAGCGGAAAAGGGAGGAGTGTGTGAACTCATAGGCGAAATGTGTTGTACCTTTATCCCAAATAATACTTCACCGAACGGAACATTCACACTTGCCATGAATAAACTTAAAAAGCTAAGACAGGAGGTTAAAAACAATGCGGGACATGGGAATGATTGGATGTCATGGCTAGAACTGCGTATGGGTAAATGGGGAACAATATTGGCTCAAATAGGATTAGTTCTTTTGATTGTATTCACAATGATGGGATTGATTTTTTGTTGTTGTATTCCAGTACTAAGGTCCATGATAGAATCTAGGCTAAACAAACAAATGTTCCTTATGACCAAAGGCATAGTTGAGGAGAAAGGAGTAGAATGGGAGTATATTGGGAACAAAAGCCAGAGTGCTTAGAGGGATGATGACGATATGGAAAGGGAGAGATCCAAGGTTTGACCTGGCCTCGAGGGGGCTCACATGTGCACGTGCTAGGAACCTCTCCATGTGGGCCACGCCCTTGGTACGCAGAAGGAACACTGAACTCATAACATAACCGGACATGAAGAGGCTGATGACAGCTGGAGCAACGACTACAACACTGCCCAAAACCCCCCACATACATACAGCACACCAATACATGAAGATCACCTGATCACCCACGACCATGCATGTTGAAAGAATTGAGTTTTATTTCTTATGTTGTGTCACATACTTCCTGTAAGGTTGACTTTCATTGCATGCTGAAAGTTTGGTTAATTTTGTGTAATGCATTCTTTGAAGTACTTATATGATGTTTGTCATGGTTTGTGGAGAGATAATGATGTAGATGTTTTTCACGACTTATATAGAAAACGACACATGCAAGGCTCTACTTAAATAACAGGCTGCTGCTTACATGACATTTATAACTGAATTCATTATGCTATGTGATTTACTACATTAACTTGTCATACTATTAAGGTGTTTTGAATTAATATGTATTTTGATATAGGCCTACGTATGCTAAAGGGTTTTATGTTGACTTTTGATTTTTGTGTTGCATGTTTTTATATACGTTTATGTATTGTCCTTATGGGTACCAACTCAGAGGATCGAAAAACTTATAGGGTATCGCACATTTGGTAATCTTTTTTAACTTGCTTCATTGAAAGGTTCAGGTTGAAAACCCTGGAACAGGTTGAAATTCCTATGATGATGATGAGAGCAAGATGTTTTTTCCAGGTGATCAAATGTGAATACTGTTCGTTTATCTAGCAGTCCGGCAAGTAGTCATCTGTAACTTTGGGTTATTAAGGTAATGGTAGTTGACATTGGGACTTAGTAAGTCCCAAAGGGGGGATATATGGGAGAAATTTACTAGTTATTTACTATACATTTAACAGAAATATATTCATTATATTTTACCATTAAATAAGAAAGAACATTCATTATCTTGCCTATATGCTATATGAACGAAGTAAGTTGCGTGAAACAGGGGTCAGCAAGTACATGGTGCTTTATTCTAAACAAAACTAACAGATAGGAATAAGTGCTATGTTGGCCGTGAGCCGTATGACGTGGGAAGGTTTGTTAATGCAAACATCCCCCTTTGACGTATGGCCTGTTGTAGCGGTGGAAGGGTTGTTATTGTAACTGACGTCAAAGACTGCAGACAGTATGGGTTCTTTGCACTATCTACAGTGTAGGAGTAACTAAGGGATCCTTATTAGGAATAAACAAATGAACAGATGCACATTCTAACCCGACAGAAAGGGGGTTAAAAGAAGGGGTCCGGGTGGAGCTCGGGAGTTCTTTGCAAACCAACTCAGATTCTGTTGTTACTTCTTGCAAGTGATAATAAAGTCTTACATCTTCAGACCTCGACTCTCTCGAACCTCTCTTCTTCAGTTAAGTGTTAGATGTGGTTTTTTCCACCACAAGGGCTGTTTCCACGTGGAAATGACATAGCCATCCACAGCAAAAGCAGCCTTTCCCTGTAAAGCAAAGAGGACAAGTTTCTATTATGCATCTTAAAAATGAAGTATTTTCACTCATCAAATATTGTACTACATAACAAAAGCAGTTGATGATCTGTAATATAAGAACATATTGCATTGTTGTATGAATTATAGACAATTACACCTGGAAGACAGTCAAATAACTCAAAAAAGTGTACTAACATTTGCCTCCACTTCTCCGTTTAACTCAAGTCCCAGGAAGTCCAGCCTTCTTAAAACAAAGGGGCCCACAACACCTATAACCTCATCCTTTGGTTTCTGGATATCCAACACATTGTTGAGCTGAAAAATGATTGAATTTTCAATAGCACAAGATGGCAAATCATAAAACAATTTCAAAATGACTTTAATACAATGAAATGACAAACACTTTGTTTAATGTAGTATATACGAAATACATATAGATACCCATAGAACCTGGCCTTCATTCTTACCTGGATGTCCGTCACACTGCTTCCAACATTTGTGTGAAGCATGTGCTTCATGCCAACACAATTTTCACTGCACAATTGAAAACGACCTGCAAGATAAGCCCAATTACCTGAATGGCAACATAATACAAGTAGGAACAGTCTACCTTTGTTACAAAATGCATTATTATCCATACTTAGTATGGGGATGGAAGTGGTCATGCTCTCAGAGGCACCAAACGGTGTGATGATGGGAGCAGCCGGCGGTGTGGGAGCAGCCAGTGGCGTGGTGGTACGAGCAGCCGATGGTGTGGGAGCAGCCAGCAGCGTGGTGGTACGAGCAGCCGACGGTGTGATGATGGGAGCAGCCGACGGTGTGGGAGCAGCCAGTGGCGTGGTGGTACGAGCAGCCGACGGTGTGGGAGCAGCCAGCAGCGTGGTGGTACGAGCAGCCGACGGTGTGATGATGGGAGCAGCCGACGGTGTGGGAGCAGCCAGCGGTGTGGGAGCAGTCAGCGGTGTGGTGGTACGAGCAGCCGTCGGTGTGATGATGGGAGCAGCCAACGGTGTGGGAGCAGCCAGCGGCGTGGTGGTACGAGCAGCCGACGGTATGGGAGCAGCCAGCAGCGTGGTGGTACGAGCAGCCGACGGTGTGGCCGTGGCTGCTGTTGCTGTTGATAGGCAAGGGAAACAATTGAGATCATGGCTTGTCAACACCAGTCTGCATTTACCTATACTTTACTAACTGGATTAAAAATACCTAAAGCCACAATACACTGTGCAACTACATACCTGCAACTGTTTGCCCATTTGAGTTCAACTGTATTTCCAGTTGACTCCCCAATGTTTTCTTCATGTCATCAATCCTTTTTGCATTGCGTCGATTGTTGTAATGGTGCAAATTGTTCCTCATTAGAAATATACTGTATGTGATGAGGATGTCATCATATTTAAAAAATGATTATTCTTCCTCATTCCACTGAAGAGCTGCTCTGCACATTGACTATTGACCCAGCCACATAACTCAGGAACAAGTTCTATTTTCCGCAACACATCCTTTTTGTCTTTTATGTTTGCCTCATGGAAGCGGTCGTAAAGAGCATAATGTTCTGAGGATCCTGTCAGAGGGTGGCCACCTTCATCTGGCACTGGCTTCTTTGATGCTAGCCATGGCAAGCTGACTTTCACATGACCTGCAGAGGCCAATCTGATATTCTCCTCAGTAGCATCCATCAGTCTACCCTCATGAGGACTGAAGGGCAATGACTCTGGTTCCCTAATGTTTGTATGGGTTGCCAGTCCTCTTGCAAAGTAATACAAAGTTACATTGGGGAAGTGTTTCATCGATAGCAGCAAATCTGAGAAGTCTCGAGGACTCTCAGCCCTCAAGTTAAACTTCACACCATATACAATAGCGCAGGGGCATGTGAAAACAGCCCATCCACCTTTTGAAAGAAAGTTATTATCATTAGGAGTATATTCAAAGTAAAAACGAATTAATTACTGATGGAAACACTTGTGAAAATGAATCAACTCACCAGAGGCCCCCCAGACCTTTGAAAACACTTTATCGTATGTTGAGCGGTCCTGCATTTCTTTTCTCAACCTCATAACTAGGTCCATCCTGGAGCCCTTGGAGTCTATGCCACATTCCTTGCAAAGACTACGCACAGCTTCCATCTAAGATGTTTAATAGCAGATATTATGGTCCTTATGGATTCAACAATGAGCTTACCTATGAAAAAACAAGTAATGTTACAGTGTGAATACCTTAAGTCAGTGGTTCCCAAACTTTTTGTGCCCAAGGCACACCAAAGGACAAATAAAAATTTCAAGGCACACCTATTGTGCAAAATAGCCTTATAACACGTGTTATCACTAATATCATCTGTTTATCTGTTAGGTTTATAATTATTTACTAATGCCAAATAAGATGTGACAAAGACAACTATTCTACTCATGAAATATTTATTAACAAAATACTTCACAAAAATATTTCAACTTTATCAAATTGGGCTTCATCAAACACACCCATTTCAACCAGACAGGTGAGGCAAAGGAAACAGAAATTCAGCAGAGAACTGTCCATGAGAAAGCTGCACTGTCCATGTTCCTGAATCTGACCCACAAATTATAACTAACATTTAGAATCAGGCTTTTTTTGTAAATATTCTGCCTACTAACAAATCAGTGGGACACATGTGCCTGTCGGGGCGCACAGATTTTTTTAATCCTTGGTGGCACTGAGGAGAGGGCCACTCGCAAGTCCTGCTCAACAGAGAGCCGTGACCTGGTCTTGTTCTTCATGTAAACAAGAGTGGAGAACGCCAACTCACTAGTGATGGGTCGTTCGCGAACGAACTAGTTCGAACGAACGACTCTTTAAAGTGAACGAACTGACCTCGTTCGCCACCGTCGTTCGCGTCGTTCGCTCGTTCGTCTCGTTCGCTGAGTCTCCCTGACGCGCTGATTCGCGGCGCCACTGATTCGCGAGTCGTTCGCTGACTGATTGACTCGAGGACTGAGACGTCACTCACGACTCGTCATCACTCACGAGAGCCAGCCAATGTATGTTGTTTGTCTGTCTGTGAGTCTAGGACGCTTTCGAATGGTTGACACATTAACAATACCACTTTCACATTTGAATGTCGCCTTTTACATTTACATATCAGTGAAATGGTAAATGCATGCTGTCTTTGTATTTTCTGTGTCACGCCAGATTAATAAAATATTTGAATGTCTCGTCAATCTGTCTCGTTGCACGCGACCCGGCCGGGACCCCCACCTTGGTGGATCTTGGTCTTGAGTGGGGGTGGCCAATGGCCATCTTCACAATAGTAAATACAATATGCCCAGAATAAACACAACTGTACATCATTAACTTTAAAACTCATCATTGCTAAATCAAGTCTATTATCTTGCTGATATACATCCAATAATCTACTACGCCCCCCCCCCCACACACACACACACACACATCCCGCTGCGTTTGGTTTGTCTAACTTTACCTTGAATTGGGGGAACGGGGCATTTTGATCCTGACATGTCATTATGCATACATTAAATAAATCAGCGGGAACATGTTCATGGAGCCCTGTTCCAAAGCCTCGCGCCACAGGGTCAGTTTGCCCATAAACCCCCTAATCTTGTCTGTGGATGATAAAATGTTTTCATTCCTGCCCTGAAGCTTGGCGTTTAACTCGTTGAGATGCCCAAATATGTCTGCAAGGTAAGCCAGCCTGGCGCACCACCTCTCATCCGCGAGCCTGTCCTTATGTGGGACAGCGTGTTCACGTGACTTGACCTCACGTGGTTGGTGGTTTGCTCCGCACGAGAAAGCGCTCCATTTTCCCTCTTGTTTATGTTTTAATGTTGTGTTGACCTGCGCGAACAGCGAAATGTGGGATCCTCTTTGAGGATTTTTAAAATAGTTTTTAGATAAAGAGTTTGCCTCTGTATTATGGAATGAGTGCATTCAAAGTAGTATATAGTAAATTAAAATAATTATTTTTGTCTAGTTGTATACTATATTGCAGTAGGCTATGGTTGTCACAAAATCCCACGGCACACTTGGACTTGCCTCACGGCACACCAGTGTGCCGCGGCACACAGTTTGGGAACCACTGCCTTAAGTTTAAGAATCTCATCAGTGAGTCTTTCCTCTGTAATCAAGAACTCTGCTGCTTCATTTGGGTGACGTGATTGGTGGATTTTGTTGTATTCAGTGTTCAAGACCACATCTGAGCCTCTTGTTTGTGGACCAATCCATGGTGCCCAATTATGGAAACTGGGTTGTACCACAAAAGGGTTCTGCCTGTTGCCTGTAGGAACATTTCAGAAAATGTAAGTACATACTGCATGACCATGAAACTTGAGCTCACTCTCAATAGCTTTATTTCAACAATCTGGATTGTAGCAGTGAAAAAAGGGGAAAAGAAAAACACTCAGGGTGTCAATAGTGGAGCGGCTAAGTGCTTATTTTTGGCAGAATCATTCAGTTTATGATACAAGCATAAAAATTGTCATTAACAGTCTCTGTGGGTCACTTGACAATAAGTCACCCACAGACTACTTGAAATTTCAAGATGGCGGCCATTTTTCAAGATGGCCACCACCTTAGTGGAGCAGTTTGACTTAAGAAATAATTTAGTTTATGATACAAGCATGGAAATTGCTATGAGCCGTCTCAAAGGTTAATTTGACAAGAAACCGCCCACAGCCACTTGAAATTCCAAGATGGCGGCCATTTTTTCAAGATTGCCACCACCTAAATGGAGCAGTTAAGCGATATCATTGTTTAGTTAGTGACACAAGCATGCAAATTGGTATGAGCAGTCTCTAAGGAAACACTCCCAGCCACTTGAAATTTCTATTTTCAAGATGGCCACCCCCTGGATCCTCAAAAGATCAATTTTCCAATAGAAATGTATTGGGATTTTTCATTAAGGACGATTTGGTGTCATTTTATTTTATATGTTTTAGATTATGCTAAAGAACAACTTTTAACGCATTAAAATACAGTTGTGTTGATTTGTTGATCATAGATAGATTAGACAAGAGTGAATATCTGCACTACCAGGGCACACTGGTGATATATCACTGCTGTTAAACTCAGAGTGGGGTTCAATGTCAGCCAATTGTAAAGTTAGTATCCCAAATGCTGTCTAATCTACCCCAAAACAATTAGATAGCCGCACCTGAATTGACAGGTTGTGCCAGCGCGGGAGAGCCGAGCCAAGGTTAATGGGGTTTTAGTTAACCGGATGGTGTACAGATCGCACGGGATATAAATGGCATTGGATGAATGATCGGACTAAGTGTAGGGTTAAGGCATGAACTTAGTTGTATCCCATATATCAAAGTGCTTGGTCAAAGGTGGTAAAAGGATAAACCCTCGGCCTCTGCCTATACATTTGCTGCAGACATGGCAGTAACCATCATAACAGTTGAGAAAACTAACTGGGACAGATGTTTCATTTGTCAGCAGGACACCAAGGAAAAACTCATCAAGCCGAGTTTATTCAACAGAGAGCACGATCATACTGGTTATGATACCATTGCAAGAAATGTTCCATTATTTCATAAGATCAATGCTCTGCCTATCTTACTTAGTCCAACCCGACTAGATGAAGGTGATGGCATAGAAAGCACATTGACAAGAAACAGAGCAAAATATAATTCAAGCTGTAAAGTTATGTGTAAGGAGAGAAGACAAGATAGATCCCTATACATGAGGTGGTTTCAGCCATAGGACCAGAGAAAACACATGGTATCCTCTTCTTCCATGCCTTCAGTGGTTGTGACATTGTGTCATCCTTCCATGGCAAATCAAAGAAGTCTGCCTGGAAAACATGGGACATGTGTGATGAGGTCTCAAACACATTTGCAAGACTCAGCAAATGTCCCTCTGCAGTGGAGGATAGTGACCTGCAAGCTTTGGAGAGATTTGTTGTGCTAATGTATATCCGGTCCAGCGATGTCACCACTGTGAACGAGGCCAGGCTTGATCTCTTTACCAGAAAGCAAAGACAATATGACTTGACCAACTCAAGCAGCACTCAAAGAGCATGCCAAACGTGCTTCTTATGAGGCTGGATATGTGTGGGGACAGGCATTGAAGCGACATCCACAAATGTCGAGCCCATCCGACTGGGGATGGGTTGAACAGGACGAAGAGTGGAAAGTCTTCTGGACTCCACTTCCACCTATTGCGGAGAATTGTTGGGAGTTGACCAAATGTGGGTGCAACAAGGCATGTACTGGAAGGTGTTTCAGATATGGACTCAGTTGCACATGTCTATGTAGTTGCCCCTGCTAGAACCTATTTGCATGTTTCTTTTGCCAGTGTTATTCCCCGTTGTCCTCTATGTTTTCCGGTGTAGGCCTATGACTCGGCTTCCCTTCACCACATCGGCGCATCATGTTTTACTTTGTCACCAGCCTATTACTGTGACATTTTCAGTTGTTACTTTGTAACATTGCTTCCACTGCGTATATCTAACAGTGAAGCACATTTTCAGTTTAGTTCCTTAGTATTGTTTGAGATACTTTCTGTTTGTCACCGTTCCGTGGCTGTGTCAGCCAGAGCTGCTGTTGCCTCTGGATCTGTTCTTATTGACATTCAGTATTAGTCATTGCTCAATTTTTTGTTTGGTGCACTGTCCGTTCAGCACCACAACTGTGCTAATTTATTAATCTTATTTTTTGTTTCCCCACCTCTTAGTATTTATTTGACATGTTTAATGGCTGTTAGTTTAAAAAAAACCACAAAAAACAACCTCCCTTGTGACTGTTACCTTGTCGTGGTAAGGGAGCTTGTGTACCTCAGTGAACCCTGAGAGCTATGCCGGTGGGAGGCAACTCCTGACAGGTTTTACCAAACTGGACAGGTCATGGGTGAGGAGTCAGACAAAACACAGTCAAACAACCTCTCTTGACATTGTCTTTTGAGGAACCCAATACATTTCTATGAGAAAATGTATAATTTAAAGATCCACATGGCGGGCGGCAGTAATCCTGAAAAATTGCCACCATCTTGAAATTTAAAGTTGCTGTGGGCGGTTTCTTGTCAAATGACCCTTTGAGACAGCTCATGGCAATTTTCATGCTTGTATCACCAACTAAATGATTTCTTAAGCCTAACTGCTCCACTAAGGTGGTGGCCATCTTGAAAAATGGCCGCCATCTTGAAATTTCAAATGGCTCGGACAATTTTCTTGTCAAGTGACCCATGGAGACTGCTCATGCCAATTTTCACGCTTGTATCATAAACTGAACGATTATATCACTTAGCCGCTCCACTACAACACCGGTATCATAAGATTAAATTAAAACTAATGAATGTCTTTAAGGGGTTGATTAAGCTTCAAATTAACTAGGTAAAATATGAACTAAAGAAAATTGATACCTCTTACCAGATCTGCCACCCCATGTTAAGGAAAAGAGAGAGTAAAAGAGGTTGTCTTGAGTGCTGTCTTGAGTGTAGGTGTGTTAATTAAAAAAATCTAAGGGTGAACCAACCAACCAACCAGTGAGAAAGAAAGAAAACAGGAAGTGATGCAGGGAAAAATGAAGTGGATTAGCAGGAAAATCGTCACAGCATCTATACTTACTTGGCACCAGTCCACGACTGACCATTTCCAGTGACACGGACTCCCAGAACTCCTCCACATTTACTTTTCCATCATAATCAGGGGATGGTTGTTCAATGCTGCTTACTAGAAATAAAAACAAGAACAACAAATTCCAAGTGTACATATGCTTCATTTACATCTTGTGGAAATAAGGTCTACAGATGTTAATACAATTGTGTAATGACTACTTATAGGCAAACAGTGTCAATGAAGTTCAAGTTTAAACAACTTTATTAGTCCCCAGGGGGCAATTCGGTTCAAGCAGTTCTGATGTAAAAAACAATAAAACAAAAACACCACCACCAACAACCATGACATGACAACAAGCCTCAGACGACAGATAGGACTACTAACTTCATTAAAATGTATGAAATGAAAACAAAGATGATGATGTAAAGTGTTTGCTTACCAGGCATACTGAAAACCCCTTTCTTATGAAGGATCCATGACAACTGTGACGGGATGGTAACCACATGTCACACATGAATAAGTATATGTGTGATCGTTCATGGCTTCATAATGGAGGTATGCATTCAAAATCCTGTGTTTGGACGGGAAGGATTTTCCACAGGTCTTCTCCAGCACGTCTACTGCGCTTCCAATGGACTGGTGGGTCTATAAAAAGTAATTTCAAATGTAAAACAGATTAGTCTTTTATTAGTTTGTTTAGGTTTTTGAAAGAATTTAAACTTTGTGCAAATGTGTTCTACCTGGAGAGTGTTTTGAAGGAATACACAAAGATGCAATGACAGAATAGTACAGTATGGTCATCAAAGTTATGCACTCCATCTCTCCACTCCTGGTAGAGGTAGACCATACCACAGGTGGAGCAATGCTTGCAGTATGTGGATGTTCCTAGAAAGAAAAACAAAACAAACAACAAGCATAAAAAATGTTGATCTGTCAGCTCTTTCAATTAGTTTCAATGGACAACATTTAATATTAAAATTCATTACTGTAAATGTTTCAGGCTGTTTCAGCAAATTTGTAAAACATTTTTCACAAAAACTCTAATATACACCTATTTTTGCTGCTTTTAACATCACACAGGGCTATGTGAACCACAACTGTCAAATATGCAATGAGTTATGAAAAACAAGGAAGAGGAAAATAAAACCTTCTATTGTTTCTGTCACAGTCACAATTCTGGCTTTGGAGGTGATGAGCTGTGGGTTTCCAAGTGGTGTCTGCCCTGTGCACTCTGTGCAGATGTTCTCATTTGGGATCAAGTGCTGTGGAAGGTCACTTTTTGACTTTAGAAGATCAGGAGGGAGATCAGCAGGAATTTTCTTCCGGAAGACGTACCTGACCATTTGTGACAACACTGGATCCTCTGGTGGGTACTGCGCTCCTTCCTGTGCCAGTTGTTCCACATCCTCTGTCGCATTTTTACTTAATTCATTGGCTTCGACATCAATATCAGGGATCGTTTTGAAAAGGTCTGGGATTATTTGAAACAAATGTCACTTGGCAATGCATTTATGGGTGCATGACTGCCTGGGTTTTGAACATGGGCAGCACCATTTAACTTTGTTGCTGTCATATGACACCATCACACGTCCTAATCTGCTATAGTAAGAAATGTGCGGCTCATATACAGAAATTAATAGTTTGCTGCGTGGTCCTCCAATGTCAACCAGACATGACAGGGGCACTCCCTTACTGTTTGCTTCCATTTGTAGTTGCTGGCATGTTTGTTTTTTGGCCTCACCAAACCACTCTTCCTGCACCATTTGGTTTAAAATGTTTTCCTCAAGTGCAGTGGCGTCAGTACCAGGTGGGCAATATGCAAGCGACCGTAGGTGATCACATTCAAATGCCATACAATTGCTTCTTTCAGCGAAGTCAGCATTGGCCTTGCACAAGTCCGTTTCACACCTAACTTGTAGGTTACTGCCGGATGTTTTTTTGATGACATGAATTGGATTGCTTGGACCAGTGAATGTTTTTTTAACAGCAAAAATGCCATTTTGGGGGTCAATACACTGACAGCTTAAATGGCGTTCAGCGGTGATGTCTTTTTTCCCAGAGTGTTTCCGCTTAATATGCACCCTCAAATTGCGTCTGTTGAGTGTAAGGCCACAGTGTACACATTTAATCTTACGCTGCTGTGGTTTACGCACATTAATTTGTGGCTGAGCAGCGGGGGCTGGGGCTGCTAAGGGGCTCTGGGTAACGGTGGCTGCTAAGGGGCTCTGGGTAACGGTGGCTGTTTTGCTCTTCGGAACATATGTTGATCTTCCAATACAGTCTTTTAAGTGAGATATGAAATTATTTCTCCTTATGACGGTTGTGTCACAGGTGAGGCAGTGGAAATGGTGAGCGTCTCTGCGTTTTAAGCTGAATTTGCAGATACGGTATTCTGTAAGACAAAATATTTCTTACACTAGAGTTATTGACAGCCTCACACAAGTACGGTATGTGCTTCTGTAGACCACATACCGTACTTGTTATGTGTAGGGGAAAAGGAAGGGGAGGGGTAAGAATTATTTTCCCCAACAATATTTTACAGTAAATTCAGAGTGATCATACCATGGAGGACTGCCCCATCCAAGTGGTTTCTGAGATGGTACTGTATACTGTGATGTTGTGTTGTCTGAAAGGGACAACAAGGACAGTTATACGCCTCTGCTGTTGGAAACACTGGCTCCTCGCTGGCCAGGAAATAGGTGGGATGCTGAACAAAAACAGAAGAACAATTGACCATTAGATTCAAGATACACAAGGCCTATTAGCATTATTTTACATCATTCATGTTAATTCATTCAACATTTCAACGTTATATAACTTTCTATTAAATTTGCTATCTCATAAGACTGTCACATTCGATATAATGTTATGCACACACACACATAGGCGTAGATTACGGGGGGGACGGGGGGGACATATCCCCACCACTATTTATAATTTGAATTTTGTCCCCACCACTTTTAAAAATGTGCAAACCAATTGCGACCGAAAAAATCCCCAAATACTCAACCGAAACCGTCATGTCTAAATCATGCGATATAGTCCATGGGCCAGACAAGATGTCGGTACCCCGAAAGGTGGCAAAGGTTACTCACCATTTTTGAAAAGATACATGTCTGTAGTTAACTTTTTGGTATGATAAAGCTTCCTGACTCACAGCTAAATTAGTGTTATCAGCTGTTGAAGTTACCATCCCTCATTGAAAAAATGTATTTTAGACTCTGGTGCATGTCTTGGTATTGGCTCATTTTCAGGACATTTCCCAATGTTTTACATTGTCTTTGGTACCATTTTTAAGGGGACACTCAGAGCTTTCATTTAAGCCCTTTAGTGAATATGTATGACAAGTACAGGGGACACTGGAGCTCTTCAAACTTTTAATTTTCTTTTTTTTTTTTTTTTCCGCCTAAATCATGTTTTCTTTTAGTCCTGTGACATCAAGAAACATCAGAAACACAAAACACAAAAACTGGAATACCATCATGACTCTAAGGATTCAGGAAATGTATGATTTATCCATATTATTTATTTCTGAAGGGGGTGATTTTCTACCTTATATTAGGCGGACAGCTATAAGCAGTCAGTAAGATCAGGTCAATGGACGGTGATGGTGCCACCAATAACCAGAACACAATGTGACACCAATGAACTATTTACAAATATACAGTATTTACATGCCAATCGGGTCGATGCCCCGCAAGGCGCAAAGGCTAAGCCCAAAAAGTAGAAGGGCTGCTCGGGTGGGTCTGCAAGACGCAAGACCCATAGCTGGACCACAGGAATGGCCCTGCCAGGCGCAAAGGCCCACTCTGTAGGGATAAGCAGCCCAGGTCAGCCTGCAAGACGCAAGGCTAATCAAAGGAGAACAGGGCTACACAGTTGTTTTAGAAGTAAAACTCAAACTCAAACTGGTCCTCATATTCTTCATCTGACTCCCCAAGTTCAAAGTAGGGTTGTTGATCATGGTCTTGTTTTTGGTTGCTGCAGGTCTGCAACTTACACATGTCTGTGCAGGGCAGTCCATTTGACAGGCATCTGCAATCTGGCAGTTTGCACGAACGCACACACTTGCATGATAGCAACTCCAAGACCACATCTGGTGCTGGTGGGAACGCATCCAGTGAATGGCCAGCTTGCCATCATTATCAGTCCATCCATGCAGAGTAGGACTTGGCACCACAGGAGAAGCTTGTAGACAGCAGTTCCAGATTGCTGCCTGATAGTTTGCCCGTTCAACATGCATGTAAAGACAGTCTCTACATGGTGGCAGCTGGCTGGACTCAATTTCTCCCCTTTTGGTGCAGAACAGCTGGTGGCGCAGTTCATTTACTTCACATGTGCTGCTATTAGCTATGTACATGCAACAGGTAAACTGCTCAATTTTCTGGAATAGATCTTCAGTTACATTCCATGACTTCCCCAGTTGACTGAAAATGTATTGGGAGATGGGGTCCTTTCTTAACATCTTCAGGGCATTCAGCTTCCCTCGACCAGCGAATGCACTGACCGTGTCACAGCCTGTGAAGGAGTGTAAGCCAATAGGGCTGTCACACACGCCACATCCAATTGAGCTTACCAGTTTTGTGATGTCAAGAAAACGTGTGCGGTTCTGTGTCCCACATTTCTGATAGATGGGACAGGTGATGTATTTCTGGAAGGCAAGGCAGAGCACCATAACATCAGTGTCTTCAGCCGTGATTACAACTGCCTTTGAGCCTGCATTAGATGCATGCAATGTGTGCAATATCAAACGTGTATCAGCTTCCTCATGCGTTGAGTGCAACTCTGCTACTTCCTCATACTTCTCCTTTGTCAGCTTGTAACAGGATTCCTCACAGGTTATGTACAGGTCTTTGCCATGCAGCAATTCTCTGTACTGTGGGTGTTTCCACTCCTCTACCAGAAATGTGATCAGACTGCTCTTATTGGTGGAACTGCAAAGGAATTTCCGCCACTGCCTTACATAGTGTCCACCTACAAAGTTCTTATGCTGGATAGTGGTGTCTGCACCCCGGTTAACTCGTTCAGCATCTTTGATAGAAGTCTGGCGGTAGACATCGAAAACAACATCAATTCTTTCACTTTGTGTGCCTTCCTGGAGGACCCTCATCAAAGCTGACTTAGCCACCTGTGTAAAGGTTCTGTTGTCACCATTCATTTTTTGAACAAGGCTCATCCCATCAATGATGCATGTTGATGGAGTTGGGATGTGTTCTGTTGGAGACACGTTCTTTTCAAGTTCTCTGGCAAGTGCAGCCTTGTTGGTTTTTCGTAAACTCCCATCAGCATTTGCCAGTGCCCAGGGCAATGGGCCAAGTGGGTGAGCAAGAACATCCCTCATATTGACCTTCCTGCTTTCAGCCACAAGGATCATGTGACTTAACAGGTTTCTATCAGCCTTTAGAACAACATCCTGACCTTTCTTTCCATGAGATTGTTTTCTATTGATATTGGAGAATGTTTTCAGACCTTGTTTAGTCATCTTGTCAAGGAATTTAGAAGATGGTGGGTCCTCTTCTAGCCTTGTTTGTCTGAATACCTGGTAGGCTTCTTCGCCTATCTTATGGGCTCTCAAGAGATCCCTCGTCACATCAGGTGGAGCAATGGAGCCAGTGTTAAGACTAACCAGATCAATACCATTGGGGGCCATAGGATTGAGCCAGTTATTGTTCATAAGGTCAATGAGAGACTTGACATCCTCTTCGTCTCTTTTGATCCTTGGACCCTGTAGATCTGGATGGGACAGCTTGGAACGGCCTTGACCTGTTAAGTCTCTCAGCTGCCTGAGGAACATACTTATGTACTCGGCTGTAATATTTGGTCAAAGCTCCTGGATTCAAGCTGAATCCCTTTGTCCCACCAACTGTCTGGGTGTCTTTGTTCACCGTCTCTTCTATGGTCTGGTCAACAGGGATTCGGCCAAAGGGGTTGGAGGAGCCCATTTGAACTGAGAAACCACCTTCCATAAATTATTTGTAAACATCCGGATGTGTGAAGGACAGTTGAGACATTTGGGCGTAGTAATAGGAAAGGTAGCGAGCATAATTGATTCGGTCATAGGCAAAGCACCAAGGAATCATTGCTCGAATGCTTGCCAGGTGAAGAATCCATTCTCCCTCTCTAGATGCTCGAATAAGCCCCAACATGATTTCAACCATGTCCAAATAGGACATCCAGAAGGCAGAAAGAATGCCATTTCCATTCCTGACAAAATCACAGTAGACTTCAAAAAGCTCCATGATGCGTGTACAAGAACTGTTCTCAAGGACCTCCTTCAAAGCAACTTGTGAGACCTCTTCCCCGAGGCTGTAAATTGTCCTCATTGTTTCATCCAGGTGAACTTTGTCGTTCAGGTGATTATCTTCCAACCAGGACAGGAAACCATTCCATGCCAGCCGCATGAAAGCCTCATATAGAAGCTTATGCAGTCTCACTGCCCTGTTGTACTTGTGGCCTTCCATAACTCCAGCAACAGAACCTTCCGCTATAACACCAGATTCAATGCAGAGATCTCGGAGTCCAGCATCTTGAAAACCCTTTCCTATTATTCCCAGCATTGCAGATGCTGTGGAATACACCAAGCCTGATAATGATGTGTTGGAATTCACTGTGTTTCCATGTGATCTCAACAGCCTTTGCATAAAGGGCTTGGTCAAATACACAAATAATCTTTTCCAGGCCTAATTGTTGCATGATGCTCAATGACTGGTTAAGCACCTTGTTGACAGTAGCCATTTGTGTTGCTGGAGCATTGATGGTAGGCAGGTAGCCTACATTGTCAGGGATAACCACCATTTCGTCACAAGTCAGGACATTGAAGCCTGTCCAGCTGCTGACTGACTGTCCATCTTGTTGTGACCAGCGTGCTAGAACCCAAATAATGTTTTTTCTTCTGGCAACCTGAGTATTGGCTACAGTATTTACATCTGCACATTTGCTTTGTGGTGGCCCCACTCGTTGTCCAGCATTGTAAGTAGGCAACATTGGTACGGGTGTGCTGATGCTTCGTTGCTTTGTTTTGGCAACAATGGACTTGGGTTGGACAGAAACTTGGTCAAATGTATTTGCTTGCACAGCAATCCCATTAACTCTGTGAGAAGTTCCTTTGCCACTGACAGTTTCTTCCAGGCGATCAATATTGTCCCAAGCTAAGGTTGTGAATATGCCAGGATGGATGTTAGCTGGCAAAGCTATTTCACTGTCTGATGAGAGTTTTTGAAGACACAAGGCTGTGTCAATCTCCTCCATCTTTGAGTAAGACACACAGTGACCGAGTCGGTTTAGCATGTTTATCAGCTCTACATTCCCTGTCAACGACTTGACGCAAAATGGGAGAATGACATGCTTGGATGGTTTGATTCTTCCACATGTCACCACATATACCATGTCTTGACCAATTGATTGCACAAGCCACTGAACTCTTTGAGTTGCACTGTGAAGTTCATGAGAGCCTGTGAGTAAATAGCAAAGGAAAACACTTAGTGACTCTGGAATGGTAGGACTTTCTGCTTCTGGTTTAACATCAGGTGGCCAGTCTTGAGGTATATCCTGACTCTTGATGTCTGCTCTCAATTTCATGGCTGCTTTGGCTACAGAATCTTGAAAGCCAATATTTTTCAGATTGTGGTTTTCTTTGACAAGTTCCCTCATGGACAAGTTATCTGGGTAGAGGAGGAGTTTTCCATTGTCATCAGGGAAGATGTGCAGGGCTCCACCAAACTCACGCTCAAGCTTTCGTCTTATGTGCTTTTTGGTTGATCCCTTGACTTGGATAATTCCTTTGGAGTTCATTGAAGCAACCCGTCTGGAAGTTAGATCAGTCATAAACATCACTTTAGGATTGGCAAAAAGCTCCACCCTAATGAACTGAAATAGCTCATCGAATGATTGTTTTACAGTAGCTTCATACTGGGAGTCAGCATCATCATGTTCATCACAAACTAAAGTATTTTTAGGAATGTCGTCTTTTGTGTACAATCTATAGCAAGATCTATGGTAGTGTCCCTCAGCTGCTACAAGGTCTCTACTGACAATAGCCAGGATTCTACCATCTATTTTCCTAGTGGCTGCACTCAGGATCTTTTCATGAGCTCGCAGTTCTCTGCATTGTATCAATTTATCTTTATTAGCTTGCTCCTTTGCATGTTTGTCAATTTTTTGACAAACTATGCACGTTCTGTCATATATCCTTGATGTTCCCGAAACACGTCTAGCTGCCCTTTTAGTAGCCATGATCATTCAGTTTTGAACTAGAAACGATTACTTTCTAGTTCACAAACTAGAAGATGATTACAGTCTATGTCGCAAACTATACTGAAAATGCACACAACTACACATGTATTGCGCACCGTTAAATTGGTTCAAATGAGTCAGTATAACAGTCCAACTATTTCTGCATGGGAGTGCAAACCAGACTGCCAGACTGCCAGAAAATCACATGTGACTAAAACTTGACAAGCAGGGCTTTATATAGGAAAGCTGTGAGTTACAATTCGATTAATAAGCCTTTATAATCAATATCCAAGAGAGAGAGAAAGAGAACACACAATATTTGAGAATGAGCTTTGATAAACGATATTCGAGAAGCAGGATAAACAATCTAGAATGAGCTTAGATAAACGATATTCAAGGAGTATAAACGATATTCAAGAATGAGCTTTGATAAACGATATTCAAGAAGGAGTATAAACGATATTCAAGAATGAGCTTTGATAAACGATATTCAAGAAGCAGGATAAACGATATTTGAGAATGAGCTTAGATAAGCACTATTCAACAAGGAGGAACAACAATGCTCGATTAGAGTCCAAATGTTTTATGAATGGAGAGCCAACTGATGCAGACTGCCACAAATAAATTTGTGAGCAAAGTCTGACACGCAGGGCTTTATATAGGAAAGCCGTAAGTTACAATTGCAACAATAAGCTTTGATAATCGATATCCAAGAGAGAGAGAGAAAAGAGAAAACACGATATTCAAGAATGAGCTTTGATAAACGATATTCGAGAAGCAGGATAAACGATATTCGAGAATGAGCTTTGATAAATGATATTCAAGATGGAGTATAGTCAGTATAACAGTCCAAAACACGATATTCAAGAATGAGCTTTGATAAACGATATTCAAGGAGTATAAACGATATTCAAGAATGAGCTTTGATAAACGATATTCAAGAAGGAGTATAAACGATATTCAAAAATGAGCTTTGATAAACAATATTCAAGAAGGAGTATAAAAGATATTCAAGAATGAGCTTTGATAAACAATATTCAAAAAGCAGGATAAACGATATTTGAGAATGAGCTTAGATAAGCACTATTCAACAAGGAGGAACAACAATGCTCGATTAGAGTCCAAATGTTTTATGAATGGGAGAGCCAACTGATGCAGACTGCCACAAATAAATTTGTGAGCAAAGTCTGACACGCAGGGCTTTATTATTTGTACATCAAAAACAAGTGGGGACCTGATATAAATTATATGTGGTGGATATGTTGTGGTGTGTTCTTGAGGAAGAAGGCTGCCGACACAGGAAACGCTTTAACTCACTTTATTTGTTTAGCTTTAGTTATATTAATCTACGAAGCAAATGGAGGGGTATGTATAGTTCACGCGTGGAGCGACCCCTTAGCTTAGCATCTGTCCGGATGCGCTGCCTGGGGGTTTCTGCCCTCCCCCCGGATGTTTTGCCCGGTAGTGTCCGGGCAGGCGTGGCCTCTATGACGCATAATGGCTAGTGTTGAGCGCCCGCCCCCAGTGTATTATGTATGCCGCCATCTAGTGTTCAGGTGCGGTTAATACAACTTGTATATTTATTTCTATTCCTTTGTGGCTATGTGTAGATATTACAGCCTGCTGATACATATGTTATTATTTATTCTCAACAATGTATTAAGGACCCTTTGAACTATCTGAAAATGCTGAATAACAACTTTTTCTAAAAAATATTTACCTCAGACTTTCAACTCGACATCTCAACAAATTAGCCTAGGGGTAATAGTACACTACTGTTTCTGTCTTTGAAAACGCCATGTCTGATATAACACTGAAAATCACCCCCTCCAAATCAGATAATATGGGTAAATGATACATTTTCTGAATCCTTAGGGTCTTGCCAGTATTTCAGTGTTTGGATTTTGTTTCTCTGATGCTCCCTGGTGCCACAGGATTAAAAGACAAAAGATGACTTAGGCGGAAAAAAAAAAAGAACATTAAAAGTTTGAAGAGCTCCAGTGTCCCCTGTACTTGTCATACATATTCACTAAAGGGCTTGAATGAAAGCTCTGAGTGTCCCCTTAGAAATGGTACCAAACACAATGTAAAACATTGGGAAATGTCCTGAAAATGAGCCAATACCAAGACATACACCAGAGTCTAAAAGACATTTTTTCAATGAGGGATGGTAACTTCAACAGCTGATAACACTCATTTAGCTGTGAGTCAGGAAGCTTTATCATACATGAGAACAGTTAAACGTCACAAGCAATATGCGAATGAGTCCCAGAACGTCCACGCCCTCTTTTAGGTGAAGGAAGTAGGCACTTTGCTACTACTCTTGACAGAACAGTAGGCTACTTCCATGAGCAGGCACCATGCCTAAAAGCTGCTGTGTTGTATTTTGCAATGCTAACAACAAAAAAAATACTGATTTGCAATTCAGTATGCTGCCACAAAAAGAAAGGGAAGGGAAAAGAAGGGGTTTGTGGCTCCAGGCAATCAGGAGAGGGAATCCCGATGGGAAGCTGTGGGACCCGGCGTCTAAATTTGTTTACGTCTGCGGCAAACACTTCGTTACAGGTTAGTAGCTAAAGTCAGTCAGTCATGCTAGCTAAAGTCAGTTGATGTCCGATGTTAAAGACGTCTAATCTAATAATGAAGGAATGAATGAAACTTTGCGAACTACTTGGAGCTGTGATTACATGTTATAGTTCAGGTTGCACTCTGCATGTTAAATGCGCTATAAAAATAAACGTGACTTGACTTGAATGAAAATAGATTGTTTTGGTGCCCTCATCTTCATTCATTCATTCATACATTTATTGCTTGAAAAACTTTAGCCTAGTTGTGCATGATTATTTAATTGCAGTCCACTATGAACGGATCTATTTCAGTTTCAGCCTGGAATGATTGTGTTAAAGTCATATGGAGGATGATTGCATTAAAGAGGTGCTTTACCAAAGCAGTAAACCTACAGTTCTGTTCCAATGAATTAGAATATCATGGAAAACCCAGTGTATTTCCCTGAGTCCACTCAACAAGCGAAACCTTCAGACCATAGATTCACCACACACAAAGTGAAATACTTCCAGCCTTTGTGTTTAATTTTTCATAATGTTTTTGATTGGTTTCATGTGTACTGTTTCCATTACTAAAGCAGTAGACCTATGTTGTTATTTCTGTACTAGTTATAGTATCTACTATCTGCATTTGTCTTACATTTACCCTTCTGGTTTCAGGATACCATGTGAAGAACAGCGAGCATCCAGATTATGTTCCATCTATTTTCCCAAACCGACGCATTTTGACAGATGGCACAGTCAAGTTACGGCGCTTCCAAAATGCCCGTAAAAGGGAGTTTGAGAAGATCGGCAAAAGGAGAAAAAGTGAAGCTCCACCTGAAGATCCACCCACGAGTGCACCAGTTGAAGCCCCCACTCCAGATCCTCCCAATCCTGAGTCCAGTGTCCCCACTCCAGATCCTCCCAATCCTGAGTCCATTGTCCCCACTCCAGATCCTCCCAATCCAGAGTCCTGTGTCCCCACTCCTGTGTCCAGTGAAGAAGCAGTGGCCAGGCCATTGTCACACAGTGAGCATGTTGCAGTTGCTTTCGAGGTTGCCCATCTCAGGAGAGAGAGAGATGAGGCAAGGCAGGAGAGGGATGAGGCCAGAAGAGGACAAGCTGCTGCCCAGGCCAACTGGTCCAAGGACAGATTGTCTGCCAATGCCATCCGAGGCAGTGACACAGCCTGCAGGGCCATGACTGGGCTTAGCTGGGTAGTGTTCGACACTCTTCATAAGTACCTGGTTCAGTTCATCAATACTTCACGCAAGACCGTTCGACTTTCGACGGAGGACCAGCTTTTTCTGTGCTTGCTCAAGATACGCCAGAACCCATCATTCGCATTACTCAGTCAAGTACTGGACAAGCCAAAGTCTACGGTGTGCTACATCTTCCATCGCTGGCTGGATCTACTATACGCCAAGATTGGCTTCCTCATTCACTGGCCAGACAGGGAGTGCATCTCTCAAGCCATACCACCAGTGATGAGAGCCAAGTTCCCTCGCCTCACCTCAATCATTGATTGTTTCGAAATCAGAATTGAGCACCCAAAGGCCCTTAAAGCGAGGTATGTACACAAAACATATACTTACTTGGCTATATCATACTAGAGTCACATCCAGGGGGTGTACTTGTACATCAAGCTGCCTCAAGCTACAGAGATATAGGCTGTGTCTCAATTCCAGGGTTACATCCTACCTAGGTCGTATTTTTCATTGCCTGAGTCTTGACGACCCAATGATAAAGTGCAACCTAGATAGTATGTAACCCTTGAATTAAGATACAGTCATAGGCTCCTGGCCAATGGACTGCAGTGTGCAAAGGCTAATTTACTTATCATCCTCATCTGGTCGTGTCCAGAGGCAACAGTTTTTCCAAGGGCAGCTTTTGATTACTAACCTTTTTCTGTTTGTTTTTCCTACAGGGCGAAGTCATACTCCAACTACAAGAAGTGGACTACGGCCAAATATTTGATATCTTGTAGTCCTGCTGGCAGCATCACCTACTTGTCAAAAGCCTGGGGTGGAAGAGCGTCGGACGTCAAGATTGTGAGGGAATCTGGCTTCCTTTCACCTATGTACCACCTCCGTGGGGACCAGGTAATATATAGCACCCTACATACACAGTTCATACTAGTACACCTGTACTGCTTAATATTTCATAAATGTTTTTGTACTTGTGGACAGATGTTGTAAATTGCTGTTTCCCAACAAACATTAAAGCAATAGACATATCTAACATTTCATGTTTCAGATCTTGGCTGATCGAGGATTTACCCTGAAGGACGACTTTGCCTTGCTTGGTGCCAGTCTCCTAACCCCAGCCTTCACTAAAGGCAAGAAACAACTCCCGGGCAAGGACGTGGAAGAATCCAGGATCAAGTCGAGCGTTCGGATTCATATTGGCAAGTGCATTTATTTTCCACAAACAGGCAAACTATTTGATCAGTTTGAGACTTGACAATTAAAGCAACATAGAAAACAAAATTCTATGGAATAATATTCTTATGGAATGTCCTCATATTTAGGTGGAAATAAAGCTATTGTACCAGTTAAATCTCTCAAGTAACTCTACAGTATCAATAAATATTAAATATATTAAAAATATTATTAAAACAGTTGTTGGTATTCTACAGAACGCGTGATTGGTGTGATGAAGCGCAGATTCCACATCCTGGATGGCCCACTTCCTGTTGCCTTTGTGAAGTCCCTGCGGGATGAGATGGAGAACAGAGATGTTGCTACCATCGACAAAATTGTGCATGTGTGTGGTGCCCTAGTGAACATGTCAGACAGCATTGTGTACAACAGGAACAGGCGGGGGGGATGTTTAAAATCAATTCATCAATCCCACTCTTTTTTTTTTTTTTTGTCACTGGAACTGGAACTGTGTTCTGGCCATGGCCACTCAACTGCCTATAGCTACCTACAGTAAAATCTACCTTAATGTGATGGTCTCCACTCTGCACCTGCACTGACTCACACCATTCTAGTCTCCTGTAAATAATGTTTTAAAAAAACAAACATTTTTGATGAATTCGGTTATCATATACTATACTTCATACCTGTAGGAAATGTTATTTGATTTTTTCCCGTAACTGATAATGCAGTATTTTAAATGCATGTATGTTCTACTCTTAGTTCCTGCTCTGGGACTGTGCTGTCTGTGAAGTCCACCTCATGCTCCTGGAGTTCCTGCTCTGGGACTGTGCTGTCTGTGGCTGTCTGGCACTTTAATAATAAATGAAATAGTTACATCAATAGTATGTATAAATGTTACTTGCATGATG
This sequence comes from Merluccius polli, assembly GCA_030340625.1. Lineage (NCBI taxonomy): Eukaryota > Metazoa > Chordata > Actinopteri > Gadiformes > Merlucciidae > Merluccius > Merluccius polli. Next base: position 72,648 of record JAOPHQ010000060.1, on the reverse strand, counting down.
TACTATATGTTATGTGTTTCAGGTTATTAGCTGTACTTACCTCAAGGTCTTGTTCGCTATCAGCAGTGTCCATCTCCTGAAATGCGAAATAAAATCATTATGATTAATTGCATTGTGTTTCATTATGGCATATATCACAGTGCACTCCCTACATGAAAAAAATCAGTAAATATTGGGTAAGTTTGGGTGAAATAGTGTGGAAAATCCGATATACCTTACCTGGAGACTCAATTAGGTAGTTCCATATGTCCCCATAGACAGTCCACCTCTGGCCACTCGTTTGGGTTGTTCGCCCAGAGACCAGATTCCAGCGTGAAGGGACATCCGACATTGCCGATTAGTTTAAGTTTTTCTAAATAGCGACACCGGTCAGCACTTGGGAGAGAGTTAGTATAACTGGTCTGCTGGCTGTCCATAGCATTAGATCTGTATAAATAGCTGTATATAATACTTGGGTAAAGTTCAGAAATGTATTGCACCGAATTTCTCATAGCCCACCATTCAACTATTTCCGGGTAGGTTCACCTAAAAATGCCCGGATGTGTCAACAGAGCGGAAAGTACCCGGATTGTTGTTCTCATGTATACCAAAAAGTTAACTACAGACATGTATCTTTTCAAAAATGGTGAGTAACCTTTGCCACCTTTCGGGGTACCGACATCTCGTCTGGCCCATGGACTAATAGGCGCGCACGATGACATCCTCACCCCCCCCCCCCGTCGATAATCGTTGACAACCCCCCCCCCCCCCGTTGACAATCGCGCCCCCCCCCCCCCCCCCCCCCTTTCCGTCCCCACCACTTCTAAAACCAAACTGACGCCCTTGTGCACACACACACACACACACACACAGCTAAATTAAAATTACAACAACGCTAGTGCTAACGCTACCGTAGTGTAGAATGTTATCACACATGCTGAATGCTGGCCATTAAACGGCCAAAATACCCAAACGTTATACAAAAATATTATCGTGGTTTGCTCATGTTTGCACACGGGGAGTTTTTGTGTTTGTGTTTTTTCCCCGTGCTGTGTGTTGCTCTTGGTTGGCTTTTTCTTCTTCCGCAGGCATTGGTTGTGGGCAGGTGCGGGGCGTGGCTAGTGGAGCCGGCAATTACGAGGCACACCTGATTCCCATTGGGACTCCTTTCCTTTATTAGGCTGGCTCGAACGTCCCTTCAGCGCCAGAGTATTCCGTCACACACGGTACCAGTGTCTCGCCGTAGCTTTACTAGTTGCTATCTTCCAGTGAGTATTTTTGCGTGTTTTTGTACGTGGGATTCTTACCTTGCTGTTCCCTCTTCCTCAGACCTCGATCTCTTACCTGGGGAAGTTCCTCGTTGTCCCGGAGTCTCCAGTACTCTACCTACCTGGCCTACCCGCTCCTGCCTCGACCTTCATTGCCTTTGTTTTTGTTTGAAGGCTTAGCAATAAACCTTGTTCTACCTACCCGCCCTTTTTTGTCTTCCGCTTAATGGGATCCCAGAAACTTTATGGCAAACCCCAACAAATATACACCAACAAAAGCGCCGTGAGATGTGAATAAAGTTTTTCATTTATTGTAGCAACGTAATTTCACTCACCGACATCACTTTCTAACAGAATTTCTCCTAATTTCTCCTAATTTCTCCAGTTCTCCAGACTATTTCGTCGAAAGGGAAGGCGGGAAGGCGTGGACTAACTTGGGGGGGGGGGGGGGTTTCCATGTGGAAATCCCGACTGTCCCTGAACAAACCACGATGACGTAGTGCACTCTAGGCAGGGCTTGGCGTGTGACGTGAGTGAGGTGTTAGTACTTGCAGCCCTGCTCTACATCAACCCCCAGGACCTCGGGATGAGCCCGTGAGTAACTTAAAGCTAACCCGTTCACACTACACAATTTTAGCCTGATTTTCCACTCGCTGACATTTTTTTTAAATCCGAGACAAAAGCCCCAGCTCGGAGGCATATCGTAGCGCGCTCCCGTGAGCAATGATTTTGTAGTGTGAACTCCTCAACGACGCAATCTGATAGGCTCACCGATGCGTCACATAGGTTGAGCCGCAATACAAGCAGACAGCTACCTAAATTTTCATTTCAAAATTATTAATTTACCTCGAAATCTCTCGGCAGAACAGACAATCCTTGCTGCGCACGTCTCCCCAACCATTCTCGCTTCCATATTCTATTATTTTTCATCAGTGCACAAACAACTTGGATTGCACATACTGCAAATCAGTGCACAAACAACTTGGATTGCTAGCTTCTTGTGGACATCTGTTTTTGGAAGCGTGTTTTCCTGACTAAACGTAGTTTGGAGACCAGACAGACACAGGTTCCTTCTTGTGAAACATCGTGTGACCCCTTGTCACCGATCATTTATGTAGTGTGAAACCCACGACAAAAAATACCCGATTACAAGACAGTCGTGTAACGTGTGCAGTACAGCGTTCTGACGACTTTGAAAGTTGTGTAGTGTGTGTGTTAATAATTGTCTTGTTCATACTATGAGGGAGGAGGTAGTGCCCCATAAATGTAAACATTTTGTAAACATTTCTGGACATATCTGTAGACATGAACAATTCTGTGCTTTTATTTTACTTTTATCCTTTCAATTTTGTTTTTTATTGGTTGTCCTTTAAATATGATTCTTGCCTATGTAGAGCACTCTGAATGGCCTTTGTGGGTGCTACATGCATACACATTGCCTTCCGCATAATATAAACTGCACAAAATCATAACACAACATATAAAACATGTTTTATTTTGGCGGGTTAAGGTATGCGGCTAGCTGAATTGATTCCCGAGCCCACCAGGCAGAGAGAGCCCACCTGACCATCCCGTTTGATAAATATGTTCCCTATCACCAGGCACGTGCAGAGGGGGGGGGGCTGTGGGTGCCCGAGCCCCTGCCCTTTTCCCTCTGAAGGACCAAAGTGCCCTTTTGAGTGGCTTTGTAAAATTACACATGAACAATTAAACATTAACATGTGAATCAATTATTCGAAAATAAAAATGTCTAAAAGTAATAATATAGAAGTAAAGTTTGTACTTTGTAGCCTCGTTTACGCGCTCAGTGCGCTGCTGCCGCTGGGTGACGTCATAGGCTATCAACGTGACCTTTCACAATTTGCCTGCCTGCAAGATGCGCTTGTTGTTTTAAGAGACGGTACAACGCAGGGTAAGATCACTACAGAGTCAGACAGAGACAGTTGTTTCCAAAACCATTAAGTTGATAATGCTAAATAAACTGTAACAGTTATCTCGTTTTGTAGTGTCATTTTGAAGTATAGGCCTATGTTTGCCAGCAAAAGCTTTTCAACAAGCATCGTTTTAACTGACCTGTGAAAGTGGCTACCACTCAGTTTATTTTCTATAGCCTACCAGCTAGCTATACAGCTAACCTATCTGGGAAACCTTTTGAAATTGCAAAGGGAAAGCATACATCGTTATATTGAATCAGTACTACTCTGTAGTAGGCCTAACTACTTGGCCACATGACATGGCCAAATCCGTTTCATGTCTACTCTGTCTCAGTGTCTCTGGCAGTAGGCTAGTTTATGCAAGTTGGCACTAGTAGTAGTACTAGTAGGAAGCAAGGTTATAATAGTTTTGGATTTTTCATTTTAGTTTAGTTTTAATTCGTTTTGACTTTTTTCCCTCCAATTCAGTTAGTTTTAATTAGTTTTTAGTGTGCGTTTACTAGTTTTTATATTTTCAAAAATGCTTAGTTTAGTTTAGTTTTTATTAGTTTTAGTATTAGCTTTAGTTTTTTCATACTTTGGGTTATTTGTCAGGTGCAGGGTTCAAAAAGGTCAGAGTGAGTATTGTATAATAAAATTCATCAAAAGATACGTTTAAAAAATGAGGGTGAGTAAATAGTGACTGACTTTTTATTTCGGGGGGGGGGGGGCAGCGGCGGACTCAGAGGCTAGCTTGTTTTGGTACTCGACATTAGCCGCCTTGTGCGAGCTTCTTAAATGGACTTTGAGATTCGTCAGGTTTTTCCCCTTGAAAAGCAAGCCACATATTTTGTCACAGTCTGTTTCCAATACAAGATACTTGCTTTTATCTTTCTCGTCATCATATTCAAAAAAGTCCCATACAGGACTTTGCTGCTTTCTCCCAGCTTTTGCTGCGACCGCCATAGTGCTGCCAGGTGACGTAACGGACCGTGAGGTGCAGTAAGGTGCTGCTGCTACCAGAGTGGAATAAATCGATCATATGGATCCAACCAATTGAGGCTTATAATTAAATTGACAGACGAAAACAAAGTGAATTATATCTATAATTTCAGTTTGTTTTAGTTCGTTTTCTAAACACGCAATACAGTTTCAGTTAGTTATCGTTTTTTTCTTTTAATTTTCGTTTTTATTTATTTCAGTTAACGAAATTGTTTTTTCAATTTTAGTTTTCGTTATTTCGTTCGTTTTCCTTAACGATAATAACCTTGGTAGGAAGGCAGGTAGGCTGTTATGTAAAAGTGCCCTAGGCTATTTCATCTTCCCGAAATTGTGGTCCAACTAAACAGTATAGTTTGAATACTGTATCTTTACATTTTGCTTGGACAACGGTTGCATTTTTTTGGATACATTTTGTGTGAAGCTCCATATTTAATTTTAAGGTGTACAGTATTGTGGATTATGTACAATTTGATATAGCCCTTTCTACAGTATTAATAATGTATGTAAAATTACATTTTTTTTGCACAGTTGCATTTTTTATTCATGTGAATGTAGTCTGAAGCTCCATGTTTCATTTTAAGTTGTAAATTTAAGTTAAATTGTTCATTTAGTATTTGAAGTGTTTGAAAAAGCGTAATTCAGTATTTAAAATAAAAATGACATATATTGTTAAAAAGAAATGTTTGCATGTGCCCTTTTTTGAATTTGAGCCCCTGCCCCTCAAAGGGTCTCTGCACGGCCCTGCCTATCACTCCCATCTCAGAGAACTCCATGGTTCAGGTGATCAGACCAGAAATATCTCTGATCTTTGTTCTTTCCCCCCTTTTGTGTTAGCATTAATTGGAAAGTCATTGGAAAATAACACCACATTTTCCTTTTCAGACTCTCTGTGCCTTACTGGATTGTTTACTCGAACCACAAATTGTTCCATCAGACTCCCCAAGAGAGCTTTATGAAACCTACTTTACCTTCACCTGTATATGGGCTTTTGGAGGGGCGTTGCATCAAGACAAAAAATTGTAAAAATAACCACGTAATTCAGTATAAATGATAATTCAACACATTAAATGTTAAAAATATAATCTTCTAGCTGTTTATTGAAGATAAAACTATGAAACACAAAAATGACAACACGTTAGTCACATTATCTTCCATATCTTGTCCTAGTTGTATGACTACCACATTGAGTTCAGCCTGTGGTGGACAAAGGAGATGAAGACGGTGAAGCTGCTGGCACAGGGGTCCGTGTTCGACTACTACCTGGACCCCCGGACCTGCTGATTCCTGCCCTGGAGTGACCCTGTGCCTAGCCTAGAAATCTAGACGCCCCTAGCGGCAGCAAATTTATTTTGCAGCCAGGGGGGTCTAGCACTGCTCCGTCGTAGTGGTGGGCGGATCGATCCAAATATCGATAGTATCGATACCAAGTCGGTATCGGTATCGGATCGATACTAGCCTGTTGGGATCGATTCTTTACTTTAAGTTCCGCTCTTGTTTGCAATGCTGCGGTTTCGGCAAAGAGGAAACAGCCAGGTCACCAGACTCGCTGCTCCTGTGTCAGCACAGAGCAGGCACACTTTGCTCCCCCTCCCCCTCTTGTGTTTAGATGTTGCGCCGTCACGTGACGCAAAGCAAAAAACTTGATAATAAAGCATTTTCTATTTAATTATAAACTTTGTTCTCATTCTGTCCTAGGTTTTAACTATTTAATAATAAAAAAGGAAACATCGCAAAAAACACTTAAGGTCATGAAAATTAATTGAGATTTAGCAATTCAATGACGCATCCACCTTATTTATTGAAAAGTATCGATATCGGTATCGATATCGGCGATACTGGCCCGTATTTACTTGGTATCGGATCGATACCAAAATATGCATTATCGCACACCACTACTCCGTCGGCTTTCTGTGCTGGAAACAGAAAATCTGTGACCAATCACAGCGTGATTGGTCTGACAGCCGGGCTACCTAATGACGACAGAGTTGCGACGGTTCCGTGTTAAGGGAAACAATGGCCGCTGCTGCTGGCGAACAGCTGTCTTTCGACTCGGCTTTGGCCGTGACTCTTCAAGACTTGAAGTTAACATTTTATTTCACTATTCTTCCACAATCCACCATACAGAACACTTCCCCGTGGACTAATTTCCGTTGCTCTGACTACGTCACCTTCTTCATTGCTCTGATTGGTTGTAGCGCTATCCTATTGCGTGCAGAGGGAACTTGAAAGACAACCGTTTATCCCACCCACATTGCCAATGGAGCAGTGCCAGGCCCTACATCTTTCTGATGTGGGTCTGGCTTACCAGGCTACCCTGTGCCGCCATTTGAAGCCGAAACTGATAGACCGTTACAGGTAATCAAGCAATCAAGCAATCAATTCAAATTCAAGGCCTTCTCAAACACATTGACAGTAACAACTTTGTTTCATTTGAAAAGGATGTACATGCTTACAGGAAGCAAACTATTTAAAAGGAAAAAAAAAGCAATAACCAAAATGGAACAATGTAGCCATATTAAAAATGTAGTTCTGCTTGGCTGAACATAATTAGTAAGGAGAAGCCACATCATAAGGTTATGGCAGGGGTCCCTCAATGGAGGATAGGTCTCCACTGCGTCTGATTAGTGTCTACTCTACCCCATGCGTGTGTGTGTGGGTGTGAAGGCTTGAGCTATCACCCACGCTCTATTGTCTTCCTCTATGCTTCTGCATACAGCTGCAAGGGGCTCTAGAGACTCATGCTGAGCAGTAATTAGTGGTGTTTTGTTCTGGCAAACAATGTTATTATGACAGAGTAGTTGGTGTACCGGAGGGGGGAAATACGAGACATTATGAATCACCAACAATTCACTGAACGCATGTCTGTCAATAAATCAAACTCTACAGAGAACGCTATAATAACCATGTGTGTTTCTGCTGCTCTGCCCCCCCGCTGCGTCTATGATTGCAGGCTGTTCTCGTGCACACTGCAAAGACTGTGCATCTGCGCTACTTCATGGACTTGTTGCTGGAGAGGGGACAGCCACTGATGCTGGTTGGGAACGGCAGGGTGGGCAAGATGACTCTTGTGAGGAACATGTTGAGCTGGGGCTACACAACCGCTATTGTGCCCTTCAACTACTACACCACCTCCCACATACTGCAGAGTACGACCACACTTTGATTTGTTTGATTTTGAAGTGCAGTCTTGGCAGGAGACCTGCATGGTATTTGGTCTCTCTATCTGTCTGTCGGAACAAAGTTGTTGTTGCTCCATTATTGTCTGCAACAAGGAAACAAGTTTCCCTCAGATTTTCTATCCAATAGTCGAGCAGTGAACCATTGTCTTGTTCACTTGACAAAGTTCTGTGTGAATGCGAACAGAACCAAATGAAATTGTAGTACTATCAACTTCACCCCTGAATTGGACCGCGTCTACCGAACCATAGGTGTGAAAGCGCCCTTAGTCTCAACAACAATATGTAATGGCAAAAGCTTTATTTTGGACCATTTAATTATATATCCTGCTTCAAAACTTGGCCAAAATACATATCAGCATAATATAAAATGTATTTATACGATGGAAAAATGACTACTAAATGATTTTCAATTAGCCTACAATATTTTTATAATAATTTATGGATTGCTTGACGAGTATTTGTTTACTTGAGTAGAAGTTTTCACCCCTAGTACCTACTGGCACCTTATGCCAGTACAGACCTCCGTAGCTTCTCCTATGTCATTGTAAAGGGGGTGAGGGGAGGTTAGGGGGTAATATTCAGTTGGTTGCAACCTCACTGCTAGATGCCACTAAATCCTACACACTGCACCTTTAAATAATGAATCAATAACTACATGAATCAATAAATGTGACAATTGATAATTGATGTGAAGCAACAGTGCGCTGACAATAAATTATTTATTGTCAACACTGGTACCATGACTAAACGATGGTTTGTTAGATAGAAATGATGTGGGTCATATTTGATCAAGGTATGTTTTATTTATCTTTAGGTATGACAGACAGAAACTGACCCTGAAGGAGGTACACAACACACAGTATGTGGCCTGTTTGAACCCAACAACAGGCAGCTTCCATGTCAATCCCGGACTTCAGGTTGTTGCCCTTATTTAGCTTCTATCAGTTTCTGTGATCGGCCGCTCTTCTTTACCTGGATGTCGTCAGTTGTTGTCACAGCAATGATGTTCTATGACAGCAATGATAATGTTTTATGTAATAATTATTAACCCTTTCACTATACTGTCAAGAGCCATCAGATTGACTGTTAATTGCATAATATTTGAACTTAATATACACACTATTTCAAGCCTAGTAGTAGCTACTATAAGCAATCAAATCAAAGCTGCTTTCTGAAATATACCTGCTTTTCCATAGAGACATTTCTCACTGTTTGCCATCAACTTCCCATCTCCCGAGCATCTGATGTCCATCTACAGCCAGGTCCTGGTGGAACCCCTCAACTAGCAGCCCTTCCCCCTCACGGTCCAGAGGACGGCTCCATCCCTCGTCCACGCTGCCATCGCCTTCCACCGCAAGATGGTCCACCACTTCCTGTAATAATAGTTTCATTTATTTGTCTTTACTTTGTATTTGTTTATTTTTTTGACTGGACTGGACTAATACAGTGAGCTCTGTAAATAGAAGCCAGTCGGGGGTTTAGCTGAGTTAGGGAATGTCTGTGTACAGCACCCTCAGTACAGAGTACACACAATGCACACACAAGAATTATTCCATACATGTTTCTGTTTCCACAGGGCCTTCTCTTCACTAGTCCTGAGAGTGTGAGAGAGAGCGTGGATCTGGTGCTGCTGTGGCTGCATGAGTCCTCCAGGGTCTACGGAGACAGAATGCTGAAAAAGAAAGACCCACAGCATTTCCGCATGGTCCAGAGAGAAACCCTGCTCAAATGCTTCCAGGTACAGAAGAAAATCTGTAGTAGTATAGCAATAATTAGTGTCCGGATAATCAAGTGGTTAGCTGAAAGGTTCTGAGCTTGAACCCCAATGTCCTGCACTCCAGCCACGTGCAGATGGGGGGGCTGAGGGTGCCTGAGCACCTGCCCCTTTGCCTCTTGATGTCCAAAGTGCCCTTTTGTCAAAGGGTATTTTATGTGAAGGCCTGCCTGTGACTCTTATCAAGAAGGACATTTAACTATGAATAATAATATAGCTATAAATAAAAATACCTGGCTGCCATCAGTCAGTTTACGTCAAATGATGACCTCACCTGCCTAACAGAGTTGCAGGTATGACCCCGGGACGCTGCAGACAGACGCTCAGTGACTTTTAAATGGTGAGGTTAATTTGTGTTTAAAATCACTCAATTGATTATCACGTTACATTTTTATAGTATTAGCATTACACAGCGTCACCTTCAAATCATGCATCACTTATGCAACATAAGTTTAAGATGCCGCTGTAGTGTATTTTCTGATATACATTTACAGGTTATTCTATTTCTTTCTTTTATTCATTGTATTTCACTCATTCTTTATATGTAGAATACTGCTGTGTCAAGAGAGAACATCCTGTGTCTCTCTGTGAACTAATTAGGGGTAGTCCTGAGGGCCTGCTGAGGGGCAGCAGGATGCCTGATGACCCCAAACTAATGAAAAAATGTCCTGATCACCTCAGAAAGTGTCTCCATATGTGGCTTAAGATAGGGAGCTGTTTGTGTTGTGTTGTAGATCTGAGGGTGTATTGTTTCGGCTTGCCGGAGAGCCACGTATGGTCTGGCTCAGGCCTATATGAAGTGTGTGCATTAGAGAGGATGCAGAGTTTCGGACCCTATTGGGGGATTCGGACTCAAATTTGGAGAAGATTCGGCCACCATTCAGATGCATAGAATGTCATCCTGCTTGTGTTCTCTGTTAAATAAAAAGTTATTTACTCACACTTTTGGGAGCGGACCTCCATCATTTCATCATCCACAGACCAGTATTCTGGCAGCCAAGAAGAATATACCACACCGCCTCCTCTGGAACTTCCCCAGCCCCCCCGCCCCCACTGAGTAGAAAGGGAATTGCAATTTTAGAATCTTTCTAGTATCACTGCTAGTGTGGTATAGTGTAAAATCTATTAGAACAATGAATGGTTAACTGGTGTTGTGGAAATTTCCGTAATAAAGAAGAGTCTTTACTTTTACCTTTGCAAATGGACACAAACAACCTGCAACAAAGTTTCAGGCTGAGAGGTCAACTCCTCTCCCAAGCAGTATTTATACAGAATGTATGACCACCCCACCAGTTGCGGTGAAGGTGTTCTATTTTGATGAAGGTAGGAATCGGAGAATGAATAAAGTATAATAGTAAAATTATTTACTACAAAGAGCAATCGTACATGCAATCCGGAGTAGGTTCACAAAGCCACGGATTCTTACGGTACAACATATCGAATATATACTTTCTAAAACAAGTGAGCAACACTTCCTCTTCCGGTCTCGGCAGACAGGCCCTTCTAGAAATATCTATATGTCGATACCACCTTGTGGTCAGGCCGTAGGGCCAGACTGCTGTGTCATAAGATTGCAGAGAGCAGAACCCATTGTCTCTGGATTCAATCAGTCTCTGGATTCAATCACAGTTGAGAGGGGCTTCCTCATGACCCTCTAAGTTAACACAATGAGTAGGTTCAATCATGGTGTATGTATATGTTGATTGTTATTATTATGGAGGGGCTTTCTCACGATTGTCATTATTATTACGTCATTCCCCGCTTTGTGACTGAAAGTCACACATCCAACCGCGAGCAAATGACAACATAGAAAAAGTAGGCAAAAACAGCCAAAAAAACCCAACAAATCATGAGAGAAAGCAATACATCAATCAAAAACAACCAAAGAAAAACCTCATACATCCTGTAACCTACCTAAATTACAAACACAGACAAGTTAATAACTGAAACAAAACCAAACAAATCCAAACAAAACAAAAATAAACCATTACAAAACAAAAACAAAATATCACCCAAAACAAAATCACAAAACCCAGTAACACTAAAACACAGTACAATGAAACTGGAAAACCTCAATAGAGAAAAAGTATTGCATAGCAAAAGATCACTTGGTGTAACCTTGAAGCAGTTACATGATTACCAAACATTAGAGGGAGTGGACGGGGTAGCGGGGGGGATCAGGTGTTGGCTTTGGTTCATGAGGTTGGACCAGGTGGCTCTGGATCTCCTTTTGGGTTCTGGCTGGTGCAGGTGCTGGTGTACAGTGGGTGAGGTGGAACCACATCTCTTTCCCCCTGACATTCAGGGCTGGGGGGGTGAGCAAAGTTATTTGAAAAGGGCCTTCTCTCCTTGGCTCGTCCCACTTCCGTTCACTTTGACGTAAACCCAGTCGCCTGACACCCAGAGTCACTGCTTCCTTCCCCTGCGTTTGCCTTGGCTAGATTTAGTCATGTCTACATACCGGTACTCAATTTGTAGATGTCTGAATGGTCCAGTTGTGACTAGTAGGTGCGTGGGCAGTGCCTGTAGATTCTTCCTGTTGTTGTAGGTTGCACATGTTGTGCATTGTCTCATGGCGTGGTTGATTGTAGCTGCTAAGTTAGGATGACCACCATTTTTTCAAAATTCTTTGTAGTACCTCCCCCCTTGCGCAATGGTAAATACCATGCACATCCATTTTTAGTGGTGAGGAGCGCTGCCGGGGCTACGAAGAGGTGTTTGGGGCCCATCCAGATGTCCTCCGCCTTCCATCTTGTAGGCTCCCTTTGAGAGCCAAGCAGAGTGTTCATTGGGGCCAGTGTTCTGTTGTATCAGTTTTAGGTCCATGATGGTGACCGGAGGCAAAGGCCTGTTGTCTTCGGCTAGTAGTACAGGAGCCATGGTAGGGGTAGGCAGGGCGGCCTGTTTGGCTGCAGCATCAACAGCATTGTTGCCATGAGTGACAGGGTGGTTTGACGTCTGATGTGTGGGGCTTTTGATGATTGATAGAGCTGCAGGGAGTTGCATGGCCTGCAGTAGGCCAGAGATTGCCATGCCATGCTGTACAGGTGTGCCGTCTATGGAAGTAAATCTGTGCCATCGGGTTTTGAAAATAAAAAACATTGAATTATAAGCACTGAATATTTATGCATTGAAATAACGTATCTGAATTTTTTGCCTCTGAATTGAACTCTTAACATTTTCAATAAATCATTTTCACCTTTATTTTTCAATGTTAAAAAACGTTAAAAAATTCAACTCAAATATTTTCAACGTCCCAAAATTCAACCTGCCAAAGTCAGCCTCAAAATTCAATGTACGAAATTCAGTGTTAACATCCGGGGACCCAAGGAAGAGCAATCGATCCTAGATGCTAGATCGCGGTCAAGCAAGGAGAGCGAGTGGGCGACGTCACTCGTTGGATACCTGACTCTCACACGGGAGGGCAAAGCAGATTTACTTGATATTTTAGCCATGTCCAACGGCAACAGCAGCAATAGGGTGGCCAGAGACTGTCCGGTTTTTCAATGCCCTGTCCGGCGTCCGAGACAGGCCAAGCCGGACGCGTATTTGTACTCCTTTTTGAGACACCCCCGCCGAGTTAAATTCAGAGGCAAAAAATTCAGATACGTTATTTCAATGCATAAATATTCAGTGCTTATAATTCAATGGGTTTTTATTTTCAAAACCCGATGGCACAGATTTACTTCCATAGCCGTCCACTCGTCTGAAACCTTGTTGTTTCCATACTGCCCCATAGACGTGTACAATGCTGTGTGCGTAAGCTGAGTCTGTGTAGATGTTGGCTTGTATGTCTTGCGCCAGTTCGCATGCTTCCGTCAGGAGCGGTGATTTCGGCCAGTTGTGCCGAACAGGGGGGGGGGCTCAGTTGTCCATGTGCCAGCATCTCATGTGACATAGTATGTGGGTGTTGTCAAACCACCACATAACTGGCATATCCCTCGGCAGATAATATGGCCGCAGTCTACAGCAGCTAGCAGCTCGAGGTCCCGGCAACATGAGACTGTTACGGAGATATGTCCTGGGTTAAAGGAGGGAAAGGAAGGAGGGAGATAATAGGTTAGTTGAGAAGAGGAAAACAAATACACGGAGAGAAAAAAACAAAAAACAAGTAACAGACACGGAATCCAACATACATGGTAAATGGCAAATACATTGTTGCTCAACTCTATATGTGCACTTTTCATATTTTTTTCAGGCCTTTGAACGTTCTAGTGATCACAGAGCTTTATTTATTATGTTTTATTCTAACCCCTTGGGGCTCGAAGAGCGTCGCTTTCGATAGCTTTGGCTAGAAAGTAATCCCATCAGGTCAAACTAACCTCCCCCAGTATTCACCTCTTACATATAAGCCAAATATCATATATGTTGCTGCCTTAAACCTTTTGGTTTAGCATCGGCTGTTCCTTGAACACCTGAACACTCAAATACATGTAATAACCATTCAAGGCACGCTCAACTATAAAAAATTCAGAGATGCTCAAAATCAAGTTTGTTCAGTGGCGAGTGCTGTACATATAAGTCGAATAGCATATATGTAACTGCTTTAAAACTTTTGATTCAGCATCGGATGCCGGCATTAATTTTATTTATACATTTATTATTCCGTCCATCCCTCTTTTACCATATTTTAGTTTAATTATTAAATAACACCAGTGCCACATTTATTTAGGTTCTTTAAGGAGGATGACTTAGTCTTACCATGTCCACCCAGTCAACACTAAATACAGATTTAAAGGGCTCTGCTCACCTTTGTCCAATGGCGCCTGTTGACTGAGAAGACACGGCTTCGCCTGGAGTGAGCGGATCCTCCTGGCTAGCTTGCCAAGTGACGTGTTATTTCTCAGCTCACCGTTCTATTTTGATGAAGGTAGGACTGTGAGAATGAATAAAGTATAATAGTAAAATGATTTATTACAGAGAGCAAGCCACTAGGGTTGTCAAAAATATAGTTTTAATACATATCAATTCTGAATATTTTAAACGGTTTCAATACTCATTTTTTGCAGTATCGATACCAGCCCACATAGCCCCACCTCCTCTCACTCACTCACAGTGCTGTCTTCTTCTCGTCACTCGTCTCATTCGCTCTGGTTTGTACACTGTTCGCTAATTAAAGATGGCAAGTGCAGAGCCTCCGCGACCGGTTTGGTTGACAAGGAAAATAGCAGGAGTACTTTGCATTTGAGGCCAATGAAGTAGGAAAGGCAAAAGACACAAGATAACTAACACAACTAACTGTTTTAACATCAATGAAGCATTAAACAAGATGGCCCAGTAAACTGTTGACTAACGGCGTCCCTGAGACGATAGAAAATGTGTTTGGGACGGTAGACGCTTCCGGGACGAAAGGGGAATTCTGGGATTTTATTATCATTATTGTTATTTGCCTATCACTTACAAAATTACAAATTGGATCGACATTTTTCCAATACAGGGGCTGACTACAACTGAGCGTCTCTTCTCTTGCTGTTCAAGCTCTATTCAGTAAAAATTAGTATTGGGAAGGTACATTATAACATTATCGTCATGTGTTCAAATGTAATCTTGTAAAATGTAGTTTTTGGCGAGAAACTTGACTAAATACAGTTGTTTGAAGGATAACTTTGTTGATGTTTTCAAGGCAACATAAAATAGATATTAGAGAGGGAATTATGCCCTGTTTAACTTCCCAACACTAGTTCGAAGCAGCTTATAATTAGTGGTGGGCCGTTATCGGCGTTAACGTGCTGCGTTAACGCGAGACTCTTATCGGGCGATAAAAAAAATATCGTCGTTAATCTATTCTCAAAGTTGGGTTGGGAGCTGGGTCTATACCGGATTTCCACCGGGGATGTAAGCGCTGCGGAACGGCTGCGTCCTCTTCCCCGCGTCAATCCCCACCGGGCGCGTAGCGCTGCGAGGCGGCTGGATTCGCGGGATCACGCGAGAACTACAAGACCACGCGAGAATCAGGAGACCACGCGATAATTTGTGGATGTCAAAATAGAACAAACAAATAAAAGGTTACTTTGCCTTTCCGAAGTTGACTTGCAGTTGCTTTGTCTGTCAGAAGTTGATTTGCTGTTGATTTGGTCATTTTTCCTCGATGTTTGTGCTTCTACCATGAGTTGGTAGGCTATATAGTAAATGTTTTCTTTTTTGTCTGGTTTAATTGTATTTAGTGTTGTTTATTGTTGTCATGTCCTAATGTGTTGTGCTGTAGCCTATAGACAAAGTCAGTTATAAACGACAACGATTTGTGGCCGTGTTCGATCGGGAGGGTGTTTTTATTTTTAAAATTGACCGGATGTGTCACGTTGTTTATGTGGGTGCACAGGGGTGGTGTTCTTCTTCCCCCGTGTCGTTGTTGGCACGGGGTTGGTTCTTGTATTGGCTCCACAGGCACTGGGATCTAGACAGGTGCGGGGCGTGGCTAGCTGGGCGGGGCTCCGCAACGAGGCACACCTGGACCTCATCACGCACCTCTTCTTAAGCCTGGCGGGGACCTCTCGTCGGCGCCAGATTATTCCGTCTTATCCGGTACCTTGGCTGACGTATAGAGATCGAACCTAAATACTCTTACCTGCTTTTTGGTTCTTCCTAACGTAAGTGTTTTTCTTTTCGCCGGTAGCTAATTCCTCGCCATCAGGATAACTACCGGACTGCAGCATTCTCCAGTGCCTCCGCCAGCTACGCCTACCCGTTCCTATCTTCGCCTGCCTCGCTGGATATCTTTTTGTGTGTGTTTTTTTGACAATAAACCGTGGATTGTCCGAGCTGTCTCTGTTTCTGCATCCGGGGTCCAAACTAACATTACCGCGAACCATAACAGGATGCTCTATGGCTTTTACTATTTCACTTCCTGCCCGGTCGATCTGCTCTGTTGAAATTGACGCGGTTCAGCAACGGCTAAATAGAAGTGCTACGGAATGATAGCGCTGCGGCGCGGCACTCCTGGGACGCTGCTGAGACGTTCCGCGGCGCGCCCGGTGGGGATGGTTTCATTGATTAGAGTGGCAGCGATCAGCAGCGGTGCCCGCGGTGCCCGCGGCACAGCCGTTCCGCGGCGTTACGTCCCTGGTGGACTTTCACCATGGCCCACATTGCCCGTAAATACTTGGGGACTCCTGCCACAACTGTCCCATGCGAGAGACTTTTTTCTTTAGCAGGCCATATTGTGCAGAAGAGGAGATCTAGTTTGTCACCAGAAAATGTGAACAAGCAGAAGAAGGAGAAATAGAGCTTGGACTGATTGACACAAAGCTACTGACTGTAAACAGTTCATCATGACCTCTTATGTAGGCCTACAGTTCAAAATTAATGTTTAACTGAATAAACAGTTAGTAAACACAAGTACATCTTATTGAACATTATTTATTTTCATCACCAATTATCATAGTAGAACAGCTTTCTCAAGCAGTTTGTGATGCATTTTGGAAACAGGAGATGAGCCCCTGGTCTAATGCGCCACCTGGCTTGAGAAACCCGTCTCAAAGACTTACTTTTAGTCATTATTTAGGTAGCACACACATATTATGAATGCCTTCGGCAGAATTCAAATGAGCCATTTTAATCTAGATTAATCTAGATTAATTCCAAGATTACAGTGAGATTAATCTAGATTAAAGAAATTAATCTATATAGGTAAACACCGTATAGGTTGCTGTGATTGGGTGATTAATGCATGGAGGAGGAAACCACAAAGGTAACCTATATAACCTGAAGTGTGAAGCACAATACCAGTTCTTTGTCAAACAAACTCGGCTATATTTGTGCTTGCTCTTGAGTACAAATAAAGTCTTTATCTTTCATACTCCAGATCTCCCGAACTCTCTTATTGTGTTAAGTTAAGTATTATGTTGTACTAGTTTTTTCCACAACACCAGCAGGGCCACATCTACATTCATGGCAGTAACTCTGCAATTTATATCAGAATCCTGGGACATGCAGAGCTGGTGTTTGGGCTGTGTTGCGCTGAACTTGGAGCACACAGGGGACAGCTTGATGGAGGCATTGGAAGATAGTACACAAAACATGGAAGCTGGACATGATAAATATGGCTGGTATCACCACTGATAATGCCTCAAATAACAAGAAAGCATTTCAGCAGGACTTCACATGGGTCCCCTGCTTTGGGCACAACCTGCACCTAGCCATTAACAAGGGCCTGGATATAGACCGTGTGACCAAAGATGTTCCGACAGCTGAAGAAATAACAAAAAGATTTGCAACTGCCCGAACACAGACTGATCCATGATGAGCCCACATGCTGGGACTCATATGTAATGGAGATTTCTAGAACAGCAGCAAGCAGTGTGTTCAGTTCTAGCCGATGATCTGAAAAAATGGCACTGCATGCCTAAATATTCAGACATTACAGTTCTTGAGGCTGTAAAAGAGGTATTGCGCTCTTTCACGGATGCCCTAAGTGGTGAAAACCACAACACAATCCTCTGTCCTGCCCCTAAGTTGGAATATATTTTATACTTTCACAGTTGAGAAAAGTGACAGCAACCAAAAAAATGTCAACTTAACGAAAAGATTGGAGGAGATCTCAGACAGGCATC
This sequence comes from Merluccius polli, assembly GCA_030340625.1. Taxonomy (NCBI): domain Eukaryota; kingdom Metazoa; phylum Chordata; class Actinopteri; order Gadiformes; family Merlucciidae; genus Merluccius; species Merluccius polli. The sequence continues at coordinate 54,984 of JAOPHQ010000060.1, read as the reverse complement.
TGCAGCTCCTTTTTCCCCCCATGTATGCTGTTAACAGTGGACTGTTAACAAGCATACATGGGGGGAAAAAGAGTGAACATGGAGAGGACGCATCATCAGAAAAGGATGCAGATGCAGAACTCAAAAATACTACAGTCATTCTGCTGTTCTCTGCTACTAGCCAAGAAAAGAAAAGTCATACCTCGATGTCATGTTATAGCCGTATTTGTCTTTTAATAAAAATCTAAAAATATTATGCCCTCAATGTTGTCAATTTTTCCCCATGGTATCGAAAATGGTATCAAATATCGATATTTTTCAAGGTATTGTATCGAAGTTAGATATTCCAGTATCGTGACAACACTAGAAGCCACTGATTCTTATGTTCCAACACAGTGAATATATACGATCTAAAACATGTGAGCGCCACTTCCTCTTCCGGTCTCAGCAGACAGGCCCTTCTAGAAATATTTATATGTCGATAACTCTTGTGGTCAGGCCGTAGGGCCAGACTGCTGTGTCATACGATTGCAGATAGCAGAACAAAGTACCCATTGTCTCTGGATTAAATCACAGTCTCTGGATTCAGTCACAGTTGAGAGGGGCTTCCTCATTAACACAAATAATGAGTAGGTTCAATCATGGTGTATGTATAGGTTGATTGCTGATATTACGGAGGGGCATTCTCATGATTGTCAATATTATTACATCATAAGTCAGATCAAGCTTAATGAAAAATGACAAACTAAAATGTAGAGGAATTAAACATCAGAATCATCCTTGTCATGGTAAAGTGGGATCCAATCTGGAACATAAGTGTCATTATGTCACAACGCGGTGAGGTCATGTCTTGTTTTCTGTGTTTGTCTCGTCATTTCCTGTTTTATTTTTAAAATGAACTCTCCTCTCGCTTCAGGTCACTTGGGCCGTGTTCCGATATCCGTACTACCCGTACTTAGTATACTTAGTTTGAGTACGTAGTGTGTTCCGATTATGATCGCGGCAAAAGAAGTGTACTTGAAAGGACCCGTATGTGTACTCAAAACGGCCAAAATGCTGAGTGTGCTACGGGGTACACTATGCGTACTCAACGGCAGCCATCTTAGCTACGTAGCGGAAGAGGCAGAGCCGCGCTCAGAGAACGTCTAATGAATTCACGTGTTTGTTGGGTGACGCGGCCGCGCAGCTGATGTCATTTCCGTTAAGTGCGCCACAGAGTAACAGCACTAACATCTGAAGCTCTGCGTACCTATTGAGTACGGATAGTGTACTATGTTTAAGTGTACTCACGGAAGTTAGTGTACTCACAGATATCGGAACACGGCCCTGCCCTTCCTCGTGTGTCACCTGTCTGATTGTCTTCCCTAATCACCGATTGTGTGCACCTGGTGCTCCTTTCCCTCCATGTGTTTACATAGTCTGCGTTTCCCTTGTCTTGTGCCAGTGTGTTTGTCTTTGTCGTCATACCAGCCTGTACCCTAGATCTTTGCCACAGTCACAGTTTTGCCCTGCTTCGCCGCCTTGAGTTTTCTCCTCGTAGGAGTGATTTTTCCTTGTAACTTTATAGCTTAGCTTTAGTATTCAGTTTGATAATTTAGAGATTGCCGTTTTGTTTTCCTCCGTTTGGAGTGATTTTGAGTGTTTCTTAGTTTTCTGTATTTTCCCAACCAGGTTTTGTTTCCTCCCTTTTGGAGCGCATTTTGTTTGTTAGAGTTTTTATTTGTTATTCCCCCTTGGTAGGATAGATAGATTACCTCGATTCTCAGATTAGGGCAGGTTAATTTGTTTAGTTAGTGTAGTTAGACTCATAGTGTTTTTCCTCCTTTTGGAGCGCCTTTGTTTTGTAAGATTTCACAGCTGTGTCAGCCATATCAGGAGTTTTGTGTAGCACTTTTATTTTCACTATGTTTAGAGGATTACTCTTGTTGTCATTCCTGAATAAAGTTCGCTTTAATTACATCTGCTCTGCGTCTGAGTCCTGCCTTGAGCCCATCCTGACACATTAGTTCGCATTTTCTCATAGTCACCATCAGAGTCAGCAATAGGATGTTGTATGTATTCATACATCACACCATTTTGTTGAACTCCACATGCCTGCTTGTTTCCACTGCCAGTCTTGCAACTGTAATTATGCAGTTGGTCTCATCCTTGCCTGGAAGGGCCTGGTAGAGGCGGTGCTTTTCACAGCCGTTGGTCCAACCTTCAAGGTTGGTGGTGATCCCCCAGTTGTTCCAGTTATCCTCAGTCCTTTCCGTCTGTCCAACCTTCACAGTTGGTGGTGAACCCCACTGTTCTGTTCAACCTTAGTCCTTTCCTCCAGGCTGCTACAGAATGGGTAGCACGATGACACTGAAGAGGGGCAGAGCACATGTACAACCTCTTATGCCCCTACCAAGCCTCCTGAAGTGTCATGGGTTCTCCATCGTCCTGCTGCACTCTCAGTGACTCCTAGGCTTTAGAATGTGTAGTAAAGGTCCTGTGGTAATGCATCTCTCACCTGTCTGTGGATGTCACAAAGCACAGCGGAGAGGGTTGCACAATAATGCAGCATTTCATCCTCACATAGGTCAGTACTTGGCAGCTGTCTTTTCTGGGGTCCTATCCCCGTATTCAATGGTCGTCCAAACAAAATTTCAAAAGGGCTAAACCCGCTTCTGTTTCTAACCCTTGCTCTCAAGTGCATTAACACCAAAGGGGGGGCTTTTGTCCAACTGAGACCTGTGTCTTTACAATATTTTGCTAGTTCATTTTTCAACGTACCATTTTCCCTTTCCACTGTGCCCCCACTCGGTGGGTGGTAAGTGCAGTGAGTTTTCATGTCAATACCCATGTACTCAAGTACTGCTTTCAAAGCAGTACATACTGTACTTTGACCCACACATAAACACGCGTATCCAAACCTGCATTTACCAACTTCGGAACATCGCCAAAATCAAATCAATGCTATCAACCAAAGAACTTGAATTACTAATCCATACTCAAATGTTTTCACGCCTCGACTACTGCAATGCTCTTTTCTCTGTTCAAGCAGTCCTGTCATGCCTGCAACTCATGCAAAATGCTGCAGCTAGGCTGTTAAAACCAACCATAGATCCCACATCACACCAATCCTCGCATTACTGGATAGATTTCAAGACATTGCTTATCACATACAAGGCCCTGCATGGTATTGCCCCTTCATACATTTCCAAACTTTTGCATACTTACTTCACCTCTAGGCCAATCTTCCGACCAAGGTCTTTTATTTATACCCCGCTCCCTCCGCAAATTCAAGGGTGATTGTGCTTTTGCCGTTAGGGCCCCGTCCCTCTGACAGTCTCCCCCCCTCTGTTAGATCAGCTGAGTCTGTAAATGGCTTTAAAAAACTTCTCAAAACCCATCTTTAGTAGTTGCCTTCCATGTACAGGGGCTGTAATGTATTTTAATATATTTTTCTGTATATGTATCCTGTGGAGCACTTTGTAACTCTGTTTTAACATTTGCTATATAAATTAAATGTTACTTACTTACTTACTTACTTACTTACAGTGGACCACTGTCACTGATTTTTCATGTTATTCCCCATCGGGGAATTATTTCTCTTACTAAGCTTTGGCCACAGAACCTGCATTTGCCTTGGATGTGGGAAAGGCTTCAACCCAATTGGAAAACATATCAACAATCACCAGATAATCTATTTTGCCTTCACTCAATGTTCAATGGAATCCATCTGTAAATGATCAAAAGTTTCATCAGGTGGTGGATGTGCACCTAGAGGAATTCGGTTCTTTCAACACTGTAGCACACACTAGACATTTTTTGAGTAATTTGAAAGTCCTTCAGTGAACCAATATCTGTTCTTTTCTGTCTGCATTCCTGCCTTTGATACGTGGTCTTTTCCATGTGTCAACTTAGCATGGAAAGGAAACAGATATTTAGGTCAGGTTTTGGCATTTTGCCCATACCATGTTTTTGACATATGCCTGTGATTTTTTCCATAGACCCTTCTCTGCTAGTGTGGCCCTGTGCAGGTCCTATAAATCAGCTGTTAGTGTTACATGGTCAGTTAAAGAAATGGAAACAAGTTGTGATGTGGTTAGAAGTTGTGCTGCTTTCTTGACAGCTGCATCTGTTCCTGCATTCCCCTGTGAAACAGTCTGTGTTGCTAGCTGCACATACCCCTCTCTGCCCACACTCAATGATCGTGCGCAGGAAGGATGTTGGCTGTTGGCTTTTCCCCGCAGAGAAGATGGCTGGAAATCCTGAATAAAATTGTGGGGTTTGTGTCCCGGGGAAGAAGGCTGCCGACAACAGGAACGCTTATAACTCACTTTATTTGTTTAGGTTTAAGTTATTTAACTATGAAACAGAAGGAGAAGTATTATATGTATTTCACGCCGCGTGGAGAGCCCCCAGCTTTGCATCCTTGCGGATGGGCCGCCTCGGGACTCTGATTCTAACCGGATGTTTCCGCCCGGATGGTCTCTGGGCAGGAGGCGTGGCCTCTATGACGCACAATGGCTAGTGTTGAGCGCCCGCCCCCAGTGTATTATGTTTGCCGCCATCATGTGGTCAGGTGGGGTAAATACAACTTGTATATTTATTTCTACTCCTGGCTATGTGTAGATATTACAGCCTGATGATACATGTTATTAATTCGCAACAGTCCCTCCTTGGTCATCACTGATGACCATACTATAAATTAATAATGCTATGTATCATGTAAGGTCTAAAAATGGTGAGTATAAATTCAAGCGAAAAGAAAAACATCAACATCACCAATCGACTTAGTTCGGGAAAACCCCTTCTAGATAGGCGGAAAACCTGTCGCATCTCTAAATTGGATGGCATTCACCTTGGTGTGTCTCAAAGAATACATGGGCCGTAGCCAACATACAGTAGACAAATTATCATCACATCATACAATCAATATGTCATACCATCATCACAGTGTCCTGAGGACATAAAGGCATAGTAGTTAATGCATAGTATTTAAAGCACAGGAATATCAACCCACATATCCACCACAGAAATGAAGGCACATTTTCATCACCTCAGGTCCCTTCAATTACCTCTAGGCATGAATTTCACATCTTGAATACTTCTAGGTAAAAATAACAGTAAACTTTAACACTTCCAGCATGCATTGGAAGTCAAAACTAATACAATCAAGTAATGTATGAATAAAAACAAAAAACCGAAAAACAACAAACAAACGCCCCGTAGACATGCATGGTTTCCAATGGCTCAGGTAGTCTCCATACATGCAGGTTCTCCAACATCATCACAGTGTTATCCCCCGTATCTGTAGCCAACCTCAGGTCGGACAGTTCATGAATTCAATGTTCATCTTGTGATCCATAGGCAAGGCCCACACGCCAAGGTTACTAACACGTACCCATGTGTGCCTTCCCCACGGATCCACTCATCACCAGTAGTCGGAACATATTCCAGTAGCATCAAAGAAATTCATCCGTCTCATTATTAAAGCAATCATGGGACAACAGCATAACACATTCCGAATTTAAACTGCCTTGTAATGACAACCGTGACCCATACTGTGTGTTTAATAATTCAACATTCAAGTAAAACAGGTGCCATGTCCTCCTAGACACAGGTGCCGAACTCCAGGAAATCAGGTACCACAGCCTGATCAAGTTGGGGCGCTCCACTGTCCCCTGCACACTCTCGGGTACACCTGGTCACCTTCTCCACCCTGGTTGGTTCGTCCTTTGGCTCTGCACTCTGTTTCTCGGAAATGTCAGTTTCTTGAATGTCCCGTTCACTCTTTCCACCATTCCCAGTGAATGTAACTTAACCGCTGTTTGATGGGTTACTGCTGCACCACCCGGTGTTGGCGCTGTAGTTTTGACACGGCGGTGGAAAAAGCTAACAAGTTAAGGTGTTAAACGCAGCATAACAGCATTAGGCGTTGGTGTAGTAATTCCCAATTTTCTATGTCAATAAACTATCTAGCTTGTGTATTAGATCCTTTCCCAACAGATTGCTGAAGTATTTCCCAATGATTACTTTAACCAGGTCCTTGCAAATGTTTAAAGAACATATGTCTGACTTATGCAAATTCAACACTTAAACAAATAAAACGAAAAAACAAAAAACAAAAAATCTAAATGCACAAATATTCCCCCCTTGTAAATAAAATGCAAAAATATTTCCCTCCTTGAAAATAAAATACTCTTGAAAATAAAATGCAAAAATAGTCCCTCCTTGAAATAAAATACACTACTTAAAATAAAATGCGCTACTTATTCCCCCCTCGTGACTTTGAAAAAGTCATATGTCATATGCATATGACAGTGATTCTGGGTCCTAGTTTATCAAACCTTTTGGAACAACTATTTTAGTCTTCTAGCGTTACCTTTAAATCTTATGCCCACATTATTTTAATTTACTTTTAGACTAGGTAAACTTATTCAATTGTTCTAATAAGGCCAAATTCATGAGCTAGTCTCACCCCACCGGAAGAGCTCTTTCCAGTTATCCTTTCAGCAGCTGAAGAGAGGTCTGTCCAGGTCGGGTTACCATCATCCAGTAGAAAACCACCTCTAGGAGATGAAAAAAGAGTATCATGACGGTTTCCTAGTCTAGAGAAGATCTCACCCCCCCCCCATCAGGATGAAGCACTTCTCTGCAATCCAATCACTGTCAATGCACAACAAATCATCATTACAGAGTGTTAACATCTTTCCACACCAATCACTTGTGAATAATCAATCATTAAAAGAATCAAAAAATAGAAAATATAGAGTGTACAAACACATCACATTCAGATAAGACTGTCAGCCATGTTGCCTCCTAATAGGAAACTTATCAACCGCTGGTAACAGGAAGCAATGTTCCTGCTGTTCATTTTGTGTATGCAGTCCATTTCAATGTCCAAATATGAGTCTGAGTCCATTTAGGGCAGGAACCCCAGATCAACTGTCCTCTCTCTAATGGACCCCCCTCCATTGTCCTGGGGGAAGAGAGACCAGAACCAACCAGTATCTTTGCAGAAAAACATCTAACACAATACAACCAACAATATGTAGACAGTGGTTTCTATTATGTAATTATAGATCAGGCATGTCTTAATCCTATATGGTCTTATATCATACTAATCTAAGTAGTTCAAACCATATGTGAAAGTTATATCAAAACAAACTTGCATACAATGGTGAGTCAAACAATAGGTAAATATGGTGAGTGAAGTTAAAATTGAATATATACAGTATATATATATATATATATATATATATATATATATATATATATATATATATATATATATATTAGGGCTGTCAAACGATTAAACATTTTAATATATATATATATATATATATATATATATATATATATATATATATACTGTATATACACACACAAATATTTGATCTACATTAAATAATGAAAGGGTTTAAAGGATGGGGGATAGTGGTGCCAGTGCACATGTTAGTAAGTCCAGCTGATTTAGAGTCTCAGTCTGCTCTTGCCAACTGTAAGTGTGGCTGCCAGGCGGTAAGCCATGAGGTGAGGCAGATAACTACCTTGTCTCTACTTTATTTTTTTTGTATTTATTATTGTATAGTTTTGTTTATCATAAGGTAGCACAAGCAATAGTACCAAAAAAATCATACATGAAATGAGGAGTGGGGGGAAGAGTGGGTGGTGGTGATAACACACGCACACACATATACACACACTCGCATAACAGTGTTTGTGGGGAGGGAGAAGGGGATGGGGGGTACACGCACAGTAGGCTGGGGCCAAGGTCATTATCCTAGGCTGTGTTTGTGTGTATTGCTATGTATATGATTCTTTTTTTCTCTCTATCCTTTCTCTCAGGTGGTGCTGTGTCTGACTCCTGTGAGCAGTGCCCTGCGGGTCATAGCATTTATATTGAGTATTTTTTCTTCTATTTTTGTTGGGTTAAGTGTCTTAACCAAGACACTTGGGTACAATGAAATTATTCATTGGTTCATTCTAGCTTTGCCAGATATTTTATGAGGCTTTTTCATACCCAGTTACACTTTTAATTAACATCTTCCAATTAGGGCGATACAGCTGGATTCACTTGTGCAAATATCCCTCATCATTAGCACTCCATGGATCCCACCGATGAACTGCTGGTCACATGCCTCAAGACTCCGCTGACTAAACGCACGTCATTGTTTTCCCTTGTGGTTGGCGGGATGCTCAGAACCAATGATCGACCTACTCACGAGCCCCAGCTGTCACACCCAAGAAGTGCTGTGGCAATCTTAAGGCCTACGCATACGCAAAGACATGCAGTCCTCCTAGAGGTAGCAACAAGTTGCATGTCTCTGAGGAGTAGGGTGCATCAGTTGCCCCCTAAAATAGAAATACTTGTCTGATCTTAATGCAGTTTCACACTGATGTTCCTTTTCAACTAGAAAGAGACCCTGTGAAATTTAAAAAAGATCGAACAATCTCTAGGGGTGGCAACATCGTTGTACAATTTGTGCATCTGTATTATACAGAAAATGGGAAGAAAATGGGAAAATCAAGTAGACTGATGACAATACATACAATCTTTTCTTTATTAGCAGGCTTGGAACCTATAGGCTGCAGAGGAACACCTGCTCTGCCATATATCTCCTCAATCTGTGGATACAGCATCTTTGCTATTTGATAGTGAGATTGGCTTCCACTCTCTGTAGTTGATGATGAAAGATATTTCATTGCATGCAGGATCATCCTTAAAGTGGGTAATTTAGTTCTGGGAAGATGCAAGTCATCTGCAGACACTGCAGGTCCTAGACCATACAGTTGTGATGAAGCTCTTGTTTTAGAAGCCATTACCTTCAGACTGCAGAGCTCATGACATGCACCAGTTGGATCTTGTTGAGATTGAGAGTCCTACAACCTCTGAACTGCTCCAAGCCTTTGCTTGGGAGACTCTTACTAACTCACTTAGGACCTCTCTTTCCCTGTCTCTGAGGACTCAACTCATGCAGCACAGTTTGATCTCTCAGCATACTAAGCTGTGTATTAGTATATTAGGCAATTTGATGTCAGCCAGCTTTCTAAATCTCTGCCAGCTGAGTGGTTATCATCAGTTGACTACTGATACTGTTTAATTTTTGGTTATAGCATTTTTCAGAAACACAGTGTTGAATAATATTACAGTTGATATTTTAGTGATACTGAATTACTGATGTTTCAAGCCCAACTTTTGCGAAAAAAGCACATTTTTGGTCTGTTTCGGCCAATTTCTCAGCCAATTGCAATTTTGTTTTATAGATAACTAGTTTTGCAGATAGCTGAGTACATTGTCTATTAAAACATACCCATGGCAGCTCTTTAGCCCTAAAATTGTCATGATTATTGGCAGTATGGGAAACGCTGGCGCTATTTTCAATTCATTAATATGGTAAAACTTCAGGCTGATGTTGCCACCCCTAAATATTAATATATGGCAAAAATATTTAACAGGGCACATGAAAAGGAACACTTGACTAAAACTGCATTCAATTCTGAGAAAGTTGGGGCAACTGATGCACCCTACTGAGGAGGTATGCATCAACTAATCGCTGATCGGTCGACCTAGCAGGGAGTGGGCGTAGTGTTATGTTTTGTTTTCCGACAAAGACACAAAAATAAACTGAATGCACCTGACGAAATCAAGACACTATTTTCAGTTGGTTGCGATACACCAACCGCTTTTCAGCAGTGTATTTTTTCACATGGAGATATTGGCTGCGTTTCATTAGTGGGTTGAGTTTCCCTCGCTCACTCGCCCTCAGCCCTTGGTAATACGTCACACGGAGGCCACTTGGAGAGCCGAGGGGAAGTGGGCGGGGGAGGAGGAAAAGGGATAAATGAAACGCACCTGCCCTCGCCCGGTAACAGCCTTGACAATCATGGATCGGCCACACGTTGTTGGAGTAGCGCTCTATTGCCTATTCCAAATAACACGTAATATACGCAGACTCATATCTTTGAGACGAAGACGTCTTCTGCGCTTGATAGCAATACGCCAGCACCTGGTCATTTCAGAATTATTAGTTTTGTTTTATATTTTATTCAGACAATTCATTTATTTATTTTTTTACCTTATTTGTAGAAAGTTTGGTTGTTTAAACACATTTAACCTACTTTCAGTTTAGTTGACATTAGTTTTAGATTGTTATTTCTGATAGTTATTAGGCCTGTTACCACCACCATCCTCGTCCTCATCATTGTCTTTAAATGGCCTTTATTGTTCAAGATTGTGGTTCAGAAAACTATACAAACACAACACTTAAAGTCATGTAGGATAGACGTTACAGGGAACAGTAGTCTATAAGGATTTATGGTGGTTGCTTCAATTTCAAATGAGAAAAAAAGCATGTAGTTGTTTGTGCATTCTTTATGCATTCGTATGTGATGCTCACAGTTTTGTCTTAATCTTTTTTATGAGTGAATTTGTTTTGCCAATTGTGCTGTTTCTATACAAATTTATACTAATTGCCTTGTATTTCTTTTTTAGGTTTTCCCATTTTTTGGCCTGTGTTCCTGTCAGCCTTCCCTGCAGCCCCATCCTCTGTACAATTGTCCTGTTTGACAATAAAAGAATTATGTTATGCACACCAAATACATTAAAAACATTATAGTCTCCCGCAAATAAAATTAGCACCACAACAAAGAAGCATGTCTCTAGAATCAGAAGTAATAAGCTGAGCTGCCAACTCTCACGGATTGAGCGCGAGTCTCACGTCACACATGCCTTTTCTCATTCTAATGTTCTCCTCTTTGCCAATTTTATACGGAATCGTCTCGTAGACTATTAAGAAAGTAAAGACGCAGAAATACATTCATATGCAATGACACAGTAGGTTACAAACAAACTCACTCCCAGGCAGGGACGGACTGGCCATTGGGCAATGTGGGCAAATGCCACTGCGGCCGCCTGGTGATGCGGCCGCTCGGCCTGGTGATGCGGGCCGCAATAAAGTGGAGCGGAGCGGCTGTATCAATAGGCAGCCACGGCCGCAAAGAATAGGGTAAATAAATAAAGCAGAGCGGTTGCGTCAATAGGCGGCCACAAATCAATAAATGAATAAATAAAAATAATAAAAAATAAAGCGGAGCGTCGGAGAAAATTTCTAGGGCTGAATTTTGTTCCCAATTGCTAGCGACGTCCATGGTTGCAGATTACCTGAGAAGACAATGTGCTCTGTCTCCTCATCAGACCCTGTAACGATATGGAAACAATACCTAAACCACACAGAATGCACAGCAAAAGATGTAGCATCAGATAGATAGGCTATTTAGATACACTATTTGTAGTTTATTTTTCTTTTTTATTTGTGACAAATAGTAGCCTATAATAGCAGTATATGCTTACACTTGTAAATTGTTGGCTCTGTCATTACACAGCAACAACGGGTAGTCTAATTGCATAATGACCCTGGCCGATCCGTGCTGGGTCCTTTAATTTTCTTCTTCTTTGGTGGTAAACAAACAGCAGACAACGGTGTTTGGGGCTCATTACTGCCACCGCATGGATGTTTTTGTCGTGCACCACTGCAGTGCATTGTGGGTGATATACAGCTCTGGAGTGACCGTTGATGTTGACTCGATCCCTCAGCCCTCAAGGGTCGATCTCACCAAGGGCACTTCAGCTTTTTAGAGAAATGGAATAGCCCTTAAATGGCGCTGGGGATTCCCCCGAGGGCAAGGGCTAAGGGCAAGTGAGCGAGGGCGACTCAACCCAGTATTGAAACGCAGCTATGGAATAGCCCTTAAGATGGCGCTGGGGATTCCCCCGAGGGCAAGGGCTGAGGGCAAGTGAGCGAGGGCGACTCAACCCACTATTGAAATGCAGCTATTGCTTTTTCAGTGGTATTTCAGACACCGAGAACACGGTACCCAGAACACGCTAAGAATCGGGCTTCTTCATTGGTTCTCATGATGCGCCTGCGCGTTTCGTCGCCGGTCTCAATGCCTTCTTGAGAGCGGGAAATTGTTTGTGATGGCTTTTTTAAATGTTTGTTAACGTTTTAATGATTCAGGTTGCGTTTTAATGATTAGGGTTATGGTTAGGGTTATGGTTATGGTTAGGTTATGGTTAGGGTTATGGTTAGGGTTATGGTTAGGTTATGGTTAGGGTTATGGTTAGGTTATGGTTAGGGTTATGGTTAGGTTAGGGTTATGGTTAGGTTATGGTTAGGGTTAGGGTTATGGTTAGGGTTATGGTTATGGTTATGGTTAGGTTATGGTTAGGGTTAGGGTTATGGTTAGGGTTAGGGAAATGTCCCGGCTACGCTATGACTGTAGGAAACGGAATTAGCATGCTTCAAGGATCGAACCAATCAGGGAGCGAATTCTTGCATACTAATTAGGTAAGTTATCGTGTTCTGGCCCTAGAACACGGCTACATCCATAGCTCCTTTTTCAACATATTTTGGAAGATGGAGCGGACTGCATCTCGCGAATCTGTTTCTGTATTTACTAATCGGTTCATGTACATTGGGGGTTGGAAACGCTATACTGCCCCCTTGTGTACACGTTAACATGACGTGGAAGTATAAATGCAGGCAGCTCTGTGAAGATCTGCATCATGTCTCTGAGTCGCGATATGCATCTTCGCAGACGTTCTGTACGTAGATGTAAATCCAGCTTGAACCGCTTCCAGTCTAGAATATTCTGGTGCCCATTTCTGTGTGTGTGTGTGTGTGTGTATGCACGTGCATGAATTAGCTATAATGGTTACAGTGGCCCCTTACATAAGAAATAGTGTAAATGTAGTACTTGTAATGTAATGAAATAACATTAGTGCCTTAAGTAGTACAAGCTACAAGCAGTACATTGTGTACATACATGAAGCTGTAGTAGACAATACGAACTGTATTTGTATGGTATTTTTTAAGCTGTGCTGCAGATTTAATACAAGAAGCATAGTTTTAAGATGGGAAAGTTAGTAGGAGAAAAAGAGGACATGAGATGTAGTAGTGGTAGCCATAGTTAGAGAAGTGGTACATTGGACTGCCAAAAGCAAGACATCTGGCTGTGAATTATGTAAATAAAACAAAATCTTTAGCTGAAATCTATTGTAATGTTGAATAGCAATGAATCATATGTATTGGTATTTGTACTCAGTGTCAATATTTTATCTTGTCAGGGAATCAAAGAATGAGATGCTAATTTATTGTTAGAGTTAGAAACGCACTACGCCTTAATAACTGACACAAGGCCAATCAATTGGAATGCGCCCGTGTCTCAGCTGAACATAAAATGCTTTGTCAAAATGCATTATGTCAAATCCTAATTAATAATGATTTTTTGTTTTTTTTTGCTTGCGAGGTATGGTCAGATGTGGCACCCGCATTCTCCGCTCGTTCATTTTTGCATTAATTGATCGCAAACTGTGATGAATTGTGACTTGGTGCCACTGTGATTCACATGATGAATGCTGACTACAGCGGCCTCTATGAACAGTGGTGGTGGGGAAAGTTGGAGGACACCAGGAGTAAAACTAACGGCATACATGCTCCGTGTCAGTAGCCTAAACACATTATTTTCACAAGGATTCTCAAAGCCTAATCATTTCTGCAAGTTGCACCTAAATTTTAGAATGAGTAAGTCATGGGCAAGGCAAGTGAGATGGCAAACTTGTAGATGAATTCAGAATTTATGAAGATAATATTTCAGGCCACATCAGCTTGCCGATGTTAAAGTCTACTCAATCCTGCACTCCCTGTCCCCCCCCCCCCCCCCCCCTCCCCTCTCCCTGCTTCTCTGCGTATTTTTACAGCCCCCCGTCCAGGAATCCATCAGTCTTTTCATGGCCTATGTACACACCAGTGTCAACAAGGCGAGTGAAAAATACCAATGCAACGAGAAGAGGCACCACCCCCAAGAGCTTTCTCCAGCAAATCACCCTGTACAGGAAACTTCTACAGGAGAGCCGTGCTCAGCTCCAGTACAAGATGAACCACCTTGAATGTGGTCTTCAGAAGCTCCAGACCACCGCCATGCAGGTACAGCTCTGTTACACTGGTGCTTAATATTCATCATGTTTGAGTGGAAAAAATCTATTGGTCACAGGCTTGTTAATTATGCATGTTTTACTTGGTGAAATGTGATTTTCCATGGATTCTTTTTCATGTATTTAATTATATTCATCAGTTGTATTGCTCTGTTTTTCTACTGTGCGATTCACATGAAAAAAGAAAATAATCTAATTTTCACAATGTTAGGTTGAGAATTTAAAAGCCAAACTCGCTTCCCAGGCTGCAGAGGCTGCAGATCTGGAAGCAAAGACTGTTTGGACCTCTTATCTTATTCCCCTCAAATGTGTGCTTGTGTTCATGTCACCATGTAATCTGTTGTAATTGTCACCTTTGTTTGCACAGGTCGCTGTGATCCAGGCTGAAGTGTCCATGAAACAGAGAGAGACTGTGAACAGGACCTGGCTGAGCCAACTCTGGTAGCTGCCATGGTTGGACTCAACACCCTCAACAAGGTCCCTCAACCTTTCCTCCAGTCTCCCGATGTATCTCTAGATTACAAGTCTGCAGTCTACCTGTTAAAATGCCTGAGCAAGATGCCTAACCCTTACTTGCTTATTAATGACTTAAGAAATGTATATTCACTATAAAGTGATTTGGATGAAAGTGTATCCCAATTGACTAAATATTATAAATGACTAAATACTAATATTCTAGCCAATAAAATATGACTCCCCTATTCTATACCGATTTCACTCTAGTGAGTCTGGCTTCCAGGTGAATCTGATGGAGCTGAAGATATTCCCCAACCCACCGGCGGCGGTGATCAACGTGTCTGCAGCTGTGATGGTGCTGCTGGCTCCACATGGCCATGCGCCCAAGGATTGGAGCTGGAAGGCAGCACGGGCCTTCATGGACAAGGTTAAGCTGTCACCATGGCAATTACATCAACCTGATGAATGCCAATCTAATTTATGTGCGGGGCCTTGACCCTGGCCCTGCTCAGCATGTCAAATGGCCACATTAGAGCTAGATGGCTCTATGAATATGCTGGCTGATGATGGGGTCTAGCCCTGGGTCTGTGCAGTGCTGGAGCCCTGCTAGTAATCTACTCAATTCCGTTAATGGGGGGGGAAATTCAGTTTCTGAAGCATTTCTGTTTGAGCAAGTGGTTCTGTTGGGAAGCAGTGCTTGTCAGTGTTTAATATCAAGGAGTCATTCATAGTGGCACATCAAAATAAAACCATTATACTGCCATTGTATGATGGGTGTAATTATGTTAATTCTCTACATACATACCTTTATACGCAAGATGTAAATGAAGCTTACAATCATGTATGTATTCCAATATCAATAAACCAGGATCTTTAGGTAGCTTTGGTCCGATTGATATCCTGCATCTATATTCAAGCCAATTTTATTTGTATAGCCCTTAATACAATTACAGCGTCAAAGGGCTCCACAGGCCAACCACACATGCGTGCGTGCGCGCGCACACACACACACACACACACACACACACACACACGCGCGCATCGGAGAGCATATCCATTTATTGGAAAAGGCAAGCTGGTAGCATCCGAGTATGCTGCCATGACAGTGGCTCTCTCCTGAGTGTGTGTGTTGATAGCTGGTTTATACTGGGTGCCATGATTGATGAATGCACCACAGGTGTGAAGCCCCACCCAGCCCCAGAATCTAATCAGTCAGACTCAGGCCAGGTGAAGTTACCATACCTACAAAAAACCTGGACTCTTTACAGGGTTGCCATACCTAAAATACAAATAAAAACATCCCCCAAACCCCACTGCCACTACACCTCCCCAGTGTCACACGCCAACCCCACCCTCTCCCTCCATCCTGGAGACCGGAGGCCTGGGGCTGCTGCTTCAGCTGGCGAGGCGTCTCTGGGCTGGCCGTTTGCAGGGGCTGGCTTGATAGACTCGGAGGAGGCCTGACAGCTGGGCCGTGGAGGTAGCTCCTTGGAGGGCCTGGAACAGCCCTCGGTAGGTCCCCCCCTCCACCAGGAGCTCCTCCTAGACATGGGGCCTTGGGCTGCTGTGCCTGTTGGCAGAGGTCTGGCTGCACCTGGGCTCCTCCAGGCTGGATCCGGGGGTGGAGGTAAGGAAGAACAAATGATACTCACCTTTACATCAACCAATTTTTCCAGACTTGCCCCATAACCTTGACTGATGCATGCGTGTGTGTGCATGTGTGTGTGTGTCGGTGCATATGTGTGTGTGTTTTGTCTGCAGGACCTGGACATGAGCCTCCAGCACCTCACTGCTCAGTTCAAAAGGGCTGTCTCGCACCAACCAGACCATAGTGCTGGCCAACCGGCTGGTCAAAGGGCTGAAGGTGGGGGGTGGGTGGGGGTTTTTCACTGTCTGACCTGCCACAGTTGAGTTCCACAAAAATGGTTATGTTTTATCAGTGTAGCAAGATCAAATGTAGAGCAGGTAGTAGTAATGGGAGGTTGATCTCTTATCTCATAGTTGAGTTAAAGTTGAGAGTAAGGGTGTCACTCGGTGAAATAGGATCGCACAGTCTGGCTCAGCAGCATATGAAAAGCTTGGGGAAGCTTTCAGAGAGGGCTGGTTCACACACAATGCATGGCTGAACTGGGCAGCCTGCGCTGGCTCAACTGGTGTGGCTGGCAGTGGCACCAAATGGCATCCAAAGTGAGGTGGTGAGACACAATTCTTTCAAGCTGGGAAGCAAACTGGCACTTCATCTCATTGTCTCTCCATCGTGTAGTAAAACACTATCTTTTGATTTCCGCTTTAACTAGAAACAGTATTCAGCAATGTTATGTATTGTCATTGCAGTGAAATCCACATTTAGTTTTTTGTTTTAAGTGCATCCAGATGCTAAGTATACATAATCTTGATGTGTTCCAATATAAAATAAACCATTGCCATTTCAGTGGTCACTTTTTATGTTCGACTTTTTCAAAATAAATGTGGTTTTGAATACCTTGGCTTTTTAAGCATATCAAGACAAATGTTTTGTCTTCATGGAATTGACCTGGAAGCAATGGTGTTTAGACTAATAAATCAGAGTGTCTATATTTAATCATTAACTTACCTCAAAGCCTCAACAGCTGTTGGAAATTAACAATGTCTCACCCGCAGCCTGATATTAGAGGCAATCCATAATGCATTAGAGTAAAATTATAGTGATTTTTAACTGTCTGAGAATTTATTATGCCACATATTCTGGATCCACAAGCCTGTTTGTAAGGAAATGCCATGATTTATTGTTGTATGGGGCTGTCACAATTGTGCTATTGAAGGCCTGGATGAATGCAAAATTGATGCTGAGAACTCTGGAGCAAAACTTTCACAGGCAGGGTTAGGTTAATGGCAGTTGTATATATTTACCATTTTCCATGTTCTTAGTTTGTGCATTTGAGAAGTGCACAAAGTGAACTTTAAGAAGTTGTATTTTAAGCTTGTCATTTCATCTTTGTTTATCATTTGAATGATCCTCACTGTTATACAACGACTTCACACATCTTGTTTGGTTTATTTTGGCTTCTTTGCGTCCAACAGATGGAGAAGAAGCGTTGGTCCCAGGCAGTGGTCCAGTACACAGAGCAACAGAAGACCCTGTGTGGGGATGTCCTGCTGGCCACTGCGTCCGTGTCTTATCTGGGATACTTCACCAGGCAGTACCGCCTGGAGCTCCTCTGCCAAAGGATCCCCTTTCTACACTCTCTAAAGGCAAGGATGTACTATTTACTCTTTAGATTAAAGTTTGTTTTTTTAATTGCAGTACCTACAAAATATTACAGAATTATATTCAAATGCTGCATGACCTTGTTTCTAAAACAACAATTAGACAGAGTTCAGAGTAGTTATAGGAATCAGAACTCAATGTTAATAGAATGTATTTCTTTTGCATAATAGTTACATAAGAGATAAGTGTGTTCTAAATTCAACTGAGATAGGGGATTGAACCCAGTATTTTTGAGAGCTGGGAGTCGATCACCCTTTGGCAATACCTGCACCCTATCCTGACCTACCCACTATCCTGTCCCTTAATAAATAAGTGCACTTAAACTATACAGGTTCTTGTACCATGAAGCATAAGTATTAATGTCCGAATGGCTTCAGTTCCAGGTCTCCATCCTACTGACAGACCACCTGGACCCGGTGCACATGCTCACAAGCAACGCCATGGTGGCCACTTGGCACAACCAAGGGCTGCCAGGCGACCGGATGTCCATCGAGAATGCCGCCATCCTCACTACCAGCGAGCGCTGGCCGCTCGTCATCGACCCCCAGCAGCAAGGCTTCAAGTGGATCCGAACACAGTACGCCTCCCAGCTCGGGCCAGAAAGGGTGAGAAAAACAGGGGGTGTTGTGTGTGGATTAAAATTCACAAGTTCATCAACGTTAATGAGTTAGGAGGTGCTAGGATGTAAAAATAAATAAATAAATGAATGGAGAATGGTATGTGGGGTAGGGGAGGCATATTTGCATTACTGAGTCAATTTCATTGTGCAGGTATCTGGACATCATAGAGCGAGCACTGGCCTGCCGTTCTGATGGAGAATCTGACAGAGACAGTGGATCACATCCTTGATCCTCTCCTGGGGAAAAACACCATCAAAAAAGAAAGTTCAGTACAGTCAAGAAATATTATTGAAGAAATATTCAAGGTACAAACAATTGACCATTGAATTATAAAGCCAATCCCTAGCCCAACTGTCCGCCAACAGTGATTGTACTACAGTGTTGTGTGTTTAGTAAACAATACATTCAGCAAATAGCTCTTTAGTATGAGGGCTATTGCACACAGCGAAACATTTCAAATCAATGCATGGCTTTTATCTCCCCCCGTTGATACATGAGTCAATAAACCCACAACTTGTCTCCAGCCCCCCTGAGACAATGGCAGCAGAATTGCCAGATGGTTGAACTTCTCTCTGGGCATTGAAACCAGCCCCTGGCAGAACGTGACTGACTGCATTATGATCGCCTCTTCTGTCTTCTGATTATAGATGCGTTTGCAGTTGTGTGTTCTGAATCTCAGAGGCCAATGTATTGATTGCGCGTCTCACGGCTGGTTGATAAATAGTGTATTTGTGTGCTTATATTCTTTATGTGTGATGATGCATATTGAACAGCAAGCAGGGAGACTGTTTGTTGGTGCTGTGTTGTGGTCAGCAGCTTGCCTCTCTCCTATAAGGTTGTAAAATACATAAGAGGGTGAGACCCTATGGTCCTTAATCATTATCACAAGTTCATTAGGCCCCAGGGGTTTTATTGTTGAGCTTGTTGTGTGTAGAGGTGATTTATCCTACATTTGTCCTCACTTATGTATTTAAAAAAATAATGTAGATGAAATAATGAAAATGAATAATTAAAGCCATGAAACAATGATCAGAACTGAGTTCTTCTGTGAATTATGAAAATGTAAACACAACCCAATCATATCATCTTGTGAAAAAATCAGCAAACTGATTTACAATAACCAGACTCAAAAGACAAGGTCTCCAAGCAACAAGGTATAATATTTTAACATGTTTATCTAGAATTCCAAAGTACCTAACCCAGTCTCATTTTATTTTCAATGTTACTTATTTACACTTTTCTCTACCTAATGGACATAGAATGCAAACTTAAAAAATTATCAATGTCAAAATCACTATTCTGCATAAAGCTAGATTGTTCATATATCGGCATCACATTATAACTATATCACTCATAGAGTTCTGCATAATAATACTCTGATTACCTGCTCCTTATCCGTGTTCATTTTTACTACATACATTACTGTTTTCTCAATATCCAATGCATGCAGAATACCATATCACCATTTTACAACTAATGAATTTCATCCAATGGATTTCAACCATTGAGCAAATAGAACAATTAAAATACCATATATTGACACGGTGCATTGACAAACACTAAAGCGTATACGTCTTTCTTTGGCGCCAGTCTTGGTCATGTGCTATACGAAATACTATACGAAAGATGGAGCATTTAAGCATGCATTCATCTCGTTTTTCTCCTGACATCCTGTTTCCGAATGTATGACAATTCATCAGGTAAATGTGATTATAAGTTTATTCCATGTAGATGACCCCCAATGCTTGTTTCTTGCCTGTGATTAATACAACCTGCTGGGGCGACCGTGATGGATCTGGTAGGTCTACACACCTGAAGTTCATTAATAATTGGAATGTTGTAGAGTGTGAAGTAATGAATACTAATTATTCCTTTCATGGCTGACGGAAGACTACAAGCCAATCCATCAGCGGGGACTTTAATTTGGTGGAGTAATGGTTCTATCAATAGTACATTAATTCTGGTTTGTGAAGATATAGAGTTGAACCAGACCCTGGCCATGAGGAACCTGTGCTGTAAAAATGGGGCCCCTCTGTGACATCCATTGTGTGTGTGTGTGTGTGTGTGTGTGTGTGTGTGTGTGTGTGTGTGTGTGTGTGTGTGTGTGTGTGTGTGTGTGTGTGTGTGTGTGTGTGTGTGTGTGTGTGTGTGTGTGTGTGTGTGTATTTAAATGTAGAGAAAATGTGAAGCAGCAGGTCATTTGTGCAGTTCAAGGACTCGGACATTGAAATGAACTCTGTCATGCTAGTCAACATCTTACATAGAATGGGAAGCATGGGATTGTTTTAAAGTTTGTTTAACTTCTGTTATCAAAAACAAATATTTCTACTACACTTCTGTGGTATATCCTGATACACTTTTAGAAAGATTTTTACCAAGTTTCACATATCTAACCTTCGCCGTGGTAGGTTGCATTAAATATTCAAATCCTACGAGCAAAGATTTCTCATGCAATTCAGTTTGAAATAAACTCATATTCAACACAATGCAGCTACCTCAATTGTTGAGGTTGTAACAATAAATAACATGTGGTTTCATGAACCTGATTAATAACATGGGGTGCCTTATTTATTGTAAATTAACATTTTTATTTGACCACTTTCATTACAACGTTACCATTTTGTAGATCCATGTCCTTGGAGGGTCCTTAATATATAAATATATTATAATCATCATTTACAGGCTTATCAGTGAACAAACCCTGCCGGGAAAAGAATACACCAAAGCCTTGCAATATAACTGCTAATCCAACGGCTATATGTAAAAAACACTATCCTTTATACCCTGTTATATGTGTGTTAACCAATATGTATCCTCCCTTAAATTCACATATATCTGGTTCAGAGGTAGAGAGTGTGAGTAACAGCCACTTCAAAGAGACAAAGATCAACAAGGCTCAGGAACTTTACCGTCCAGCGGCCGAGAGAGCCTCACTCCTCCATTTCATTATCAACAACCTCAGTCTCATCAACCCCATGTACCAGTTCTCTCTCAAGGTCAACATTGTCTGTTGTCTTCATTGTTGGTGTCTGAGAGGGCGTGGGATTGTGTCAAAAAGATTTTGTTTTTTGTCCACATACTGGAATATGTCATTAAATTGTGTTGTTTATTAAATGGTGCAATTTTTAAACCTTTTTGATTATACAAGCTAGAATTACTCTTGTCTACCCAAAGTTAGTATAAATATCAATTCTAATAAAGAACAAAAATTAACAAGCTGCATAGCATTATCCTGTGCACGATTACAATGCTAAAATGTATGTCCTGTCTGTGCTGGGCATGCCAGGCATTCAACACGGTGTTTATAAAAACCATGGGCCAGGCGGAACAGGATGTGCAAGCCAGGGTTGACCACCTGACCGAGGCCATCACCTACTCAGTATTCCTGTACACCAGCCAGGGCCTGTTCCAGAGAGACAAGTTAACCTTGCTGTCACACACCGCCTTCCAGGTAAGGTGCCCCGGGCGGCCGCCTCAAGGTGGGGTCTCCTGTTTCCCTCATCAATCAAAGTACTTTTCTGGCCCCACATTAACTTCAATTAAAGTTCAGTCAGCGGGGCCATACGCCGATATAGATTACCTTTCACCCACGGGTGCTCATGGCTGCTGCTCAGCCAGTTGGTTCTGACAAGGGGTGGGATCAGGTGGGACAGTACAATTATCTGTCATTGAACCAACTGTTTTCCTTGTGACGGTGGTGAGTCTCTGAAAATTGTCTTTGTAAACCAATTGAGAAAAATGTATCTAGCCATAAGCTCTATGGTTCATGAATTGAAGCCCAATATCTTTATAGCTATATCTTTATATATATATATATATATATATATATATTCAACCCTCAATTCAACTCTCTGAAATTGACTGTCTCCCTATCGTGTCAGATTCTCCTGAAGCAGGGATCTATTGACGTGCAGGAATTTGACTTTTTGCTGTTTTCCTATGGTGCCGAACAAAGCTAGCCCCATATCCTTCCTTTCTCCCCAAACCTGGGGAGCTCATCAAGGTACAGTTGAATTGTCACAATTTTTAAACACTAGCTAAATGTAGTCATACAATTGTATCGCACCATTTCATTGTTGCCAACCTGTCTATGTTAACCCTGTTTGAAATGCAAGAGACCTGATCATGTTTCCTATCTCTTATCTGAATGCAGATACTTTGTTCCCTGGAGAGCTTGGGTGGACTGGACAGACATAGAGAGCTCCTGAACGAGAGTGCTGGAGGAAGATAGCGGAGTCTAAATGTCCTGAGAAGGAGAGGCTTCCTCATGACTGGAAACATAGAAGCTCACTTCCGAAGCTCATCATCCTGAGAGCCATGTGGCCGGATAGGATGACCTACTTACTGAAGTATTACCTTGCATAATAGTAGTACATATTATATATTATGATATGAAATTAATGCAATACAACTATTAATATTACTACTATTAGTACTACCACTACTACTACTACTCAGAGGTGTCAAAAGTATTCACATTCGTTACTCAGGTAGAAGTATAGATACTAGGGTTTAAAAAGACTTCTGTAGAAGTTGAAGTATCAACTCAAGCTTTTTACTGAAGTAAAAGTGTAAAAGTACTGGTTTCAAAACTACTTAAAGTATAAAAGTAAACGTAATGTAAGGGGAAAAAATGCCATTAAGGTTGCGTCACAGGGGCCTATAGTGCACTACCCCACCTCCCAGCCCAAAAAAAAAGTTTTCAAGGCCATGATGACTATAATGTTATATTAAAATGTTATGTTGAAACATTTGGGATGCACTAGGATACCTGTTTCAGCCGCATATATGCCCATTGAAAATTAACGCATTTTAGTTCACTGGATTGCCACACAAAGTCGGAGTACCTACACTCGGGCCAAATCCATCTACCGCATGGATGTATAATAGTTCTATTATACATTATTATAAATGTATAATTATACGTATTATACATGTATAATAGTTCTATTATACATTATTATACATGTATAATTATTAGGGATGTCCGATATTATCGGCCCACCGATATTATCGGCCGATATTGGCATAAAAAATCAATATCGGAAAATATCGGTATCGGTTTTTTAACCGATACCGAAATCGATTTTGAAATAATTTCAGACATCTGTTATGTTTCAAGTGAGGACGTGGTTTGATGACATCATCAAACGCGCCGCGCCGTCTCAATAACAAGCCTGGGCGTGTTCGGCCGTGTAGCGGGACGCTAGTTGTAGCTGTGGTTATGTCGGTGGTTTGGAATTATTTCAAAGTTTCTACGTTGAATAGTAAAATAGGGGTTATGCGCAACATACTAACGCATTCTGCGAAACAGGTCTCATCACAACCGGTTCAGGTCCGTTGTACCGCTCACATTATTTTATTTATTAATCCGCACTTCCAGACCGTCACCGGGGCTTCAGAGTAATGTGTCCGAGGAGAGTAGCCCTCTCCCGGACACACACGCTAGCTTTTACCGCTGTTTTATTTAATTTATTTATTTATTTAATCCGCACTTCCAGACCGTCACCGGGGCTTCAGAGTAATATGTCCGAGGAGAGTAGCCCTCTCCCGGACACACACGCTAGCTTTTACCGCTGTTTTGTTTTTATTTATTAATCCACACTTCCGCTCGGCTTAAAGCCTATTGCGGTTTGCAATGAGTGTAAAGCGGAGGTTTCACGTGGCCGCATATATCGGTATCGGTATCGGTATCGGTTGATATCGGTATCGGAAATTAAGAGTTGAACAATATCGGTTATCGGTTATCGGTAAAAAAGCCAATATCGGACATCCCTAATAATTAATTAATTAATTAAGGGGGACCTTTCGGTCTTTATTTGTCATTCCCATGTTCGGGAACGAAATTTGTCCTCTGCATTTAACCCATCCTACTGTACGTAGGAGCAGTGGGCTGCTATGATCAGCGCCCGGGGAGCAAGTTGGGGTTCAGGGTTCAGTGTCTTGCTCAAGGACACTTCGACACGCAGACAGTTTGGAAGCGGGGATCAAGGGGATCGAACCGCCGGCCCTACGGTTAGTGGACGACCCCGCTCTGTCCACCCGCTCTACCTACTGAGCTACTGCCGCCCCCTAATTATACATATTATACATGTATAATAGTTCTATTAAACATCCATGATCTACCCCGACTTCACAGATAGTCAGTTGTCTGATGTCATTTCGTGCACCTGGAACGGTGGTAAATGTTTATACTTCTCATCCAATCACATTCACTTTATCCAGATACCGCGATTTATCTGGATACGTTTTATTGTGTGTGTTTTTTTGAACGATGACAAGCCGGAATGAAAACAAGCCAAAATGAAATAGGAGAAACAAGGCTATTTTTAAAATGTAAGGAGTAGAATGTACAGATAATTGCGTGAAAATGTAAGGAGTAGAAGTAAAAAGTCGGCTGTAAAATAAATACTCCAGTAAAGTATAGATACCCAAAATTTCTACTTAAGTAAATTAACAAAGTATTTGTACTTTGTTACTTGACACCTCTGCTACTAACAATACACACACTCACTCACTCACTCACTCTCATTAAAAAGAATATACCATTTAAAAAAACAAAACAATATTGAACAATTATGTACGGAACTGTAATGCATTCATTTGAGAAAAATAGTTTTGCTCTTTTTTTGTGAATTAACAAGATTATTATCTCAGAATTCTGAGGTTAATAATCGTGTTAATTGTTAATTATGTAATCACAGCAAGTAATTATCACTTTTAAATAAAATGCCATTTTGAATAAAGTGTATTTTTGCACCATTGTCATAAGCAGTGTTGGGTAGTAACGCATTATTAGTAACACCATTACGTAACGCTGTTACTTTTTTCAGTAACGCATTGTTTTTTAAAATTCAGTAACTCCGTTCCCGTTACCAAACGCTGCGTTACTCTGTTCCTTTTGGTGAGGTTTTACAACGGCACAAAGTTCCAGATCAATAAAGTCCGGTTTTTCAATGCCCTGTCCTTTTTGAGACAACCCCGCCGGTCACAGGTCCGCCCGCCGGTCATAGGTCCGTGGTCTGTTACGATCGCGCGCACCCCCCCCCCCCCCCAGGGCCGGTGGTCCGCGGTGTGTTTACTATTGCGCGCCCCCCCCCCCCTAGAACGCAAATGCAAATGAATTATTTTAGAACGTTGTACAGTAACTAAAAAGTTACTTTCTCAGTAACGCATTACTTTTTGGTTTAAGTAACTGAGTTACTAACTGAGTTACTTTTTTACAAAGTAACTAGTAACTGTAACTAGTTACTATTTTTCAGTAACTAGCACAACACTGAAATAACTATTATATCGCCAATCTTATGTCTGGCAGGAACTTTGTGGCAGAGAGCATGGGGAGCCGATATGTGGAGTTTGAGAAGTCATTCGAGGACAGCGGGCCTTTAAGCCCTGTGTTCTTCATCCTCTCACCTGGTGTGAACCCCCTTAAACACGTGGAGAAACTAAGTACTACACCTATTCATATGACGTTCACATCAGCTGTATCTTTTCCTTTAAGGTACAATATGCAAGATTTGTGATTTCAAGCTAGATCCAGTCTAAATTTTGACACTTTACAAAAAACACACCTCACCCCTCCCGCTCTAGAAACGCCGTCCACCATCAAAAAGTGAGGCTCACTAAAAAAAACTTTAGATTTCTCTACGCTGCTGAGTCGGAGCAATTCACCTAGATCTCTGTAGCCTTAAAGTTAGCGTCTACATCACAGAATGTGTTTTAGAGCACATTTTAAATTAAAACATGTTTCATATAGCAGGGTTCGAAATGGCGACACGCCCGCACGCCCGGGTCTAGTAACTTTCCTATCGGGTTAGTAACTCTGTGCACTTGCCAGCCCGTGTTTACAACCCCTTTGCACGGAGCGTCTTTTACAAGCATTGCGGCCGTCATTGCGAACCTATTTTTGCTATTGTAAACCTCTCTTGCACAGCCTCTGCTCATTTCCACCGGGGACGTGAGCATCGCGTTACGGCTGCGTCGCGGTCGCTGCTGCTGATCGCTGCCACTCTAGTCAATGAGAGCATTTCCACCGGGCGCGCTGCGTAACGTCTCAGCTGCGTCCCAGGAGCGTCGCGCCGCAGCCGTAACGCTATCATTACGCAGCGTTCTGTTTTTGACGCGAGCCGCTGCTGAAATGCGTCAATTTAAACCCATTTACCCTCCCGATCGAACACGGCCACAAATCGTTGTCGTTTATAACTAACTTTGTCTATAGACTACAGCACAACACATTAGGACATAACAACAATAAACACAATTAGACCCGACAAAAAAAGTAAACATTTACTATATAGCCTACCAACTCATGGTAGAAGCACACAAATCTAGGAAAAATGACCAAATCAACATCAAATCAAGTTCTAACAGACAAAGCAACTGCAAGTCAACTTCGGAAAGGCAAAGTAACCTTTTATTTGTTTGTTCTATTTTGACATCCATGACATCCAATGATCGCGTGGTCTCCTGATTCTCGCGTGGTCTTGTAGTTCTCGCGTGATCTCGCGAATCCAGCCGCCTCGCAGCGCTATGCGCCCGGTGGGGATTGACGCCGGGCGCCGCGCGTGTGTGTGTGCGTGCGTGCGTGTGTATGTGAGTGAGTGAGTGAGTGTGTGTGAGAGAGAGTGTGTTTGTGAGTGAGTGAGTGAGTGAATGTTAGCCTATACTGATAAAACAATCATGCCTAAAATATCTGAAAACACACAAAAAATAACAATAATAATGTCCATGATGAAATTCTATCTTTTCTGAGCTGAAAGTCCACCAAATGGCTTCTTTTTTATCTTTATTCTGAAAATTGTGATGTGTGATGTGAAAACGTGATGCGCGTGCCTACGACACACATTGATTTGCTTGTTACTTTACCACAGGGCTAGTAACTTTTGAAAGTTACTAGCCCTGTGGTCTAGCTCCTATTTTGGCCGAATTTCAGATAAATATGAAATATTATATTACAAATACAAATAATAATTATGATTCTTGTATAATTTAAATATTATTTTATGACTATTTGGTTACATTAAATATTATTACATTGATGTGCTGTGGCAGGGTTTTTCCATCGACCAGGGCACACTGCACAATGTGTCCCTGGGTCAGGGTCAGGAGAAGGGGGCCGAGAGGGTCTTAATGAGCGCCTCCCAGCGTGGTCACTGGGTCTTCCTGCAGGTACAGTCAGCATTACTCAGCAGCACAGCACTGCCTGAGCTCTGGAAATGAACTCAATTCTGTTTAATCAAAAGCATGATTGTCCAAATCACAATGTTTTATAAATATTGTTAGATTTTTTTAGTGTTTTGTAGTTTGTTTTGTTTGATTGTGAAAATCCATAATATAAAAACTAGTGGTGGGCCGTTATCGGCGTTAACGCGCTAAGAGACTCTTATCGCGCGATAAAAAAATTATCGCCGTTAATCTATTCTCAAAGTTGGGTTGGGAGCTGGGTCTATACCGGATTTCCACCAAGGAAGGTAAGCGCCGTGGAACGGCTGCGTCCTCTGCCCGGCGACCCCCCCCCCAACACGTTCTCATCCCAACTCGTAATATACCAGACGTCTGATACTGACGCAAAAGGTACCCTCCCGCGTCTGTGTGAAACGATCTGGGGGTTCTCATAAACCCGTTTGCGTTGGTAAGAGACGAGCAGAGTCTACAGCGTCCGCTCACAGAGCAGAGTCTACAGCGTCCGCAGTCTACTGTGAAACAATTCACTCCAAAAAGGGTTATGGTTAGGGTTATGGTTAGGGTTAGCGTAATCTATCACCGTGACCGGGTTATTATTGGAGTGAATGGACGCTGTAGACTCTGCTCGTCTCTTACCACCGCAAACGGGTTTATGAGAACCCAGATCGTTTCACACAGACGCGGGAGAGTACCTTTTGCGTCAATGTCAGACGTCTAGGGGTGTGACAAATCGTCACCCCCCCCCCCCCGTCAGCAATCGCGCACCTCTCCCCCTCCGGTCAACAATCGCGCACCCCCCCCCCCCCCCCCCCCCGTCAACAATTGTGCAGACTTATCATTATTTAGGTAGCACACGCACATTATGAATGCCTTCGACAGAATTCAAATGAGCCATTTTAATCTAGATTAATCTAGATTAATTCCAAGATTACAGTTAGATTAATCTAGATTAAAGAAATTAATCTATGCCCAACACTAATAAAAACATTAGCATAAAAAAATACATATATGTTCAAAAATGTTTCTATTTTGGTCAGGCATAACGTTCACCTGGTGGCATGCTAGTTACCTGTGCTGGAGGTCCTTCTGGAGGCGGTGGCGATGGACGCTCACCCGGGCTACTGGGTGTTTATCAGTGGTGAGCCGGCACCACACGCCCAGCATCCCCCGTGGCGTGCTGGACAACGCCGTCAAGATCGCTAACAAGCCGCCCACGGGCATGAGTGCCAGCCTACACGCCGCACTGCATAACTTCATTCAGGTGCCATAATAGCACAATGTTTACTGCCACTTTTGAAATATTTCTGTTTCGCTCTGCTACTTCCATGCCTGTGTGACGGTGCGCCATAAATTTGGTCCCCAGGGATAATAATAATAATAATAATACTAATAAGAATAATAATAATAATTAATTGCATTTATATAGCGCTTTTCAAGACACACAAAGCGCTTTACATAGTGTGTGTGTGTGTGTGTGTGTGTGTGGGGGGGGGGGATATGACACCTCATCCGCTACCAGTATGTAGCACCCACTTGGGTGATGCACGGCAGCCAGTATGCGCCAGAACGCTCACCACACACTGGCTCAGCGGAGAGGTGAGGAATGAAACTAACCAATTAGAGACCAGGGGATGATTAGGTGGCCATGATGGTACAAGAGCCGGGTTGGGAATTTGGCCGGGACACCGGGGTTAGCACCCCTACTCTTGTGATGAGTGCCACAGGATCTTTAGTGACCATAGGGAGTCAAAACGATGGAACCAAAACTACCCATTTAACAGCGGAGACCTCACCATCTCTGTCAAAGTCTTGTACAACTACTTAGAGGCCAATACCAAAGTATGTTTCTAGTTTATTCTACTTTATTCACTTCATAAAGTGTCCCTTTATATGTCTACAATTATTCAGGGATATCTTTTGTTTAATGCTTAAGCATGAAAAATAATTATTCCTCACCTCTCTACTCAACCCAACTACTGAGATACAAGCAAAAATGTAGTTTTATCTCATCAAATAAAACAACCAAAAAAAATCCATGTTCTACCTAATGTGTGTCTTTTAGCAGTCCTATTACTCTGGTCACAACCAATTATGTCTCCCAGATCTTCTGCCCTAAAAAAAAACAAAAAAGGAATGTCCTTCATTATGTTAACCAAACAGTAACCTGTATGCGCGTATACAGAAAATTCATTAGGAGGGCAATGAAGCATTCTCCTAAATGTAATTACATACAGCCGATGTGACACTTCAGAATGCTGCATAAGTGATCACTGCAATTAGAGCTGATGAAGGAAGCAATTTGCGAAACAATACAGGTACAAATGATTGTAAGCCTACAGCTTTTGTAATTTGTTATGAATCACAGGTTCCCCTTTTTTCTTCTCCCTTCTCCTTCACCCGCACAGATCATAATCTCCCACTGTGAAACGGAGTCCTCTGTCATACATTAAATCAATGTGTGCAAGAAAAACAATTTCCCACTGCTATCTGCCATGGATGAGCTTAATTGGGAGGCAATCATACTGTTACTGATCAGAGGAGGTTTTTTTAATGGCAGAAATAGTGTGTTCATCAAGGATTCAATGGGAAAGCATTAGGTGTTGTGTACAATTGTATTATCTCCAACATGAAGTAATGTGTCGTTTGATAATAAATTATTCTTCTAATTATTCCCATGGCACTATGTATTCGGCTTGATTACCCTCAGTGTTGTCATGTTAATTCCAGCTGTTCTCTTAACTCGGGGGTCAACAGGGGGATTGGTATGCGTTGAGTCGAGTGTATGTGTTTTTATTTCCAGGTGCCTCTATTTCTATTTCTATCTCTATATCTATTTGGGGAGATCATGTATGGGGGTCACATTACAGATGACTGGGACAGAAGACTGTGTAAAGACCTACCTTCAGGAAGACATGCACCCCAAG
This sequence comes from Merluccius polli, assembly GCA_030340625.1. Classification (NCBI taxonomy): domain Eukaryota; kingdom Metazoa; phylum Chordata; class Actinopteri; order Gadiformes; family Merlucciidae; genus Merluccius; species Merluccius polli. Next base: position 24,603 of record JAOPHQ010000060.1, on the reverse strand, counting down.
ATGGTGAAGCCAATCTTCCCATTAACTTTTCAACGTGAAATGTTTGCGTGTAATTGTTTAATGTAGCATTTTCTATGGTTTCATTCCTCTGTTTTCAAACAAAATAGACCAGAAAATTAAACAAACTATAAAAGAAATCTATAAAGCAATTAATACTTCCAAATTAGCTGACGTCAAAACTACTAAGAAAATATTGCACACATTTTAATCCTAGTGCCAAGAAGCACATTATATCTGTGAGTGTTTTTTTTAAAGTCAAAGGGTGCCCTCTTGGGATGTTAAGATAAACTACAACAATGCAACATGTCTCATTGGCCCTGTTTACATGAGAGAAATAGCTAGATTCTACAACCGTTTTTGAATTTCAGTTGTATCTAGATTAAAAAACTCATCTGTTTACATGAAAGGCACAATATGCTCACAACCGCCTCAGTTTACAGGTAGGGGCAGTTTACAAGGAATAAGCACACAAACATCCATGGTTTGCAACCATTCCAGCCTGTTTAGACGGAGAAGCACCTCTCCTTACCAAGGTAAAGTTAGTTTCATATTCGATATTCATTTGATATTCAACATTCGACATTTGGCGCAAGCGTGGAAGGGCTCCTTAGGGAAAAGGGGGCCACAATTTTTTTGAATATGTTGGATGAAATATTATTTTCATGATATTTGTTAGATATTCAAAAATACAGCAAAAATACAATATAATGCATGTATATTATTGTAACACAACCTTTGTTTTGTCCATAAAATGTATCACCATTTAATAGACATCAAAAGAAATCAATAAATATGATTTTAAACGATAAAAGCGCAATAACTTATTTTAAGTATTCAACATAGACACACCAAGTGTGAGCCAAAGCCAAAGTATTCTATTAATATCTGGCCTCTTTGGACAACTATTGTTTTGTCCATAAAATATATCACAATTTAATAGTAATCAATACATATGATTTTAAACAATTCAATCTCAATAACTTTTGAAATATTCAACATAGACACACCAAACCAAAGACAAATTATTACTAATATCTGGCTTCCTTACACAAAATGTGTTCTTACATTAAGTTTAGTGATATTACACAATCAGTAAAGAGAACTCCACAAAATCTGGTTATATCATCATACCAAAGCAAAGCATTCTACTGATATTGTGTCTACTACCACATTTGTTTCTCCTCATGGAAAATGTACTATAGTCATTGGAAAGAATTAACTACAGAGAATTAACAAAAAATATTTTGTTTTTTGTTAATCCCACCAAAGTACATTACATGACATGTATACTGGCTTTCTTTAGCTGCAGAGACGGCAGTCCCATTGGGGGTTTTATTTGCTCGTCTGTAGTATCTTGGTCATTCCCAGACACTCTGTGTGAAACCACCCAGAGCATACAGACAGAGCATACAAACAAGGTTGTGGAAGGAGGCCATATATTAAAATAATAAGTTGGCTTTGGTTTGGTGTGTCTATGTTGAATATTTCTAAAGTTAGTACACTTTTATTGTTTAAAATCATATTTATTGACTTCTATAGATTTCTATAGATTTCTATTAAATGGTGACTTTATGAACAAAACAAAGGTTGTGGAAGGAGGCCAGATATTGGTATAATCAATTGACTTTGGTTTGGTGTGTCTATGTTGAATATTTCATACGTTATTGAGATTCCGTTGTTTAAAATCATATTTATTTGTTTCTATTGATTTCTATTAAATGGTGACTAACTTTATGGACAAAATAAAGAATGTGGAAGGAGGCTATATATTCATAGAATAATTTGGCTTTGGTATGGTTTGTCTATGTTGAATATTTCAAACGATATTGAGATTTCATTGTTTAAAATCATAATTATTGATTTCTATTAAATGGTGACTAACTTGGACAACACAAAGGTTGTGGAAGGAGGCCAGATATTAGTATAATCATTTGGCTTTGGTATGGTGTGTCTATGTTGAATATTTCAAAAGTTAGTGCACTTTTATTGGTTAAAATCATATTTATTGATTTCTATTAAATGGTGATACATTTTATGGACAAAACAAAGAAAGTGGAAGGAGGCCATATATTAATAGAATAATGTGGCTACGTCGGGTCATTAGTTACTGCTTAGGGGACTTTTTGGACAAAACAAAGGTTGGACAGAGGCCGAATATTAGTAGAATAATTTAGCTTTGGTATGGTGTGTCTATGTTGATTATTTCAAAATGTATTTAGATTTCATTGTTTAAATTCATATATTTTGATTTCTATTGATTTATATTATATGGTGATACAGTTTATGGACAAAACAAAGGTTGTGGAAGAAAGCCATATATTAATAGAATAATTTGTCTTTGGTGTGGTGTGTCTATCTTCAATATTTCAAAAGTGAATGCCCTTTTATTGTTTAAAATCATATTTATTAATTTATTTATTTTTTTATATTGCTTTATATTTAACGTTGATACATTGTATGGACAAAACAAATGTGGTGGAAGGAGGCCAGATATAATAGAATAATGTGGCTTTGGTATGGTGTGTCTATGTTGAATATTTCAAAAGTAATTTAAATGTTATTGTTTAAAATCATATGTATTGATTTCTATTAAATGGTGATACATTTTATGGACAAAACAAAGAAAGTGGAAGTATGTTGAATATTTCAAAAGTTAGTGCGCTTTTATTGTTTAAATTCATATCTTTTGATTTCTATTGATTTCTATTATATAGTGATACAGTTTATGGACAAAACAAAGATTGTGGAAGGAGGCCATATATTAATAGAATAATTTGGCTTTGGTGTGGTTTGTCTATGTTGAATAGGTGATAATGTTATGGACAAAACAAAGGTTGTGGAAGGAGGACAGATATAATAGAATAATATGGCTTTGGTATGGTGTGTCTATGTTGAATATTTTAAAAGTAATTGAGATTTTGTTTCATCATATCATATGTATTGATTTCTATTGATTTCTATTAAATGATGATACATTTTATGGACAAAACAAAGAAAGTGGAAGGAGGCCATATATTAATAAAATACTTCATATTTGGTTTGGTGTGTCTATGTTGAATATTTCAAAAGTTAGTGTGCTTTTGTTGTTTAAAATTATATTTATTGATTTCTATTAAATGGTGACCAACATTATGGACAAAACAAAGGTTGTGGAAGGAGGCCAGATATTAATAGAATAATTTGGCTTTGGTGTTGTTACACCTGCTACGTCAGGTCATTAGTTACCGCTAGGGGGCTGCTCTTTCTTGTTCTTTTGTATGTTGATGGACATGGCAGCGGGGGGTGCCTACGTGGTTGCGTCATCCACTACTCTCCTGATGGGATGACACACCTGCGGTTTATCAGCCAATCAGCACCAGGCAGTATTTAAACTCTGCTGTTCAGTGACTCGTCGCCAGATCGTCAATGTGGTTTACCTATTCCACGGCAGATCCAGTATTGTCGTCGGTTGACACTGTTTGCTGTCTGTCCATCTGCCTGGAGGGTGGCAGTTCCGAGGGGTTCTTCAGCTCCGCACTCTACCGGTCTGCCTTGCTTGGCCGTCGGCTTCGCTATCTACCAAGCGGCTCTCCACTCTGCTCGACCTCTGGTCTCCACGCAACATCTGAATAAACCTCCAATTGACTTTCCCTTTGTCTCTGAGTCTCTGTGTCGCGCATTTGAGTCCACCTGTCTCCCAGGCCCTGACAGGTGTGGTGTGTCTATGTTGAATATTTCAAATGTTAGTGCACTTTTATTGTTTAAAATTATATTTATTGATTTCTATTGAATTCTATTAAATGGCAACTAACTTTATGGACAAAACAAAGGTTGTGGAAGTAGGACAGACATTGTTACAATAATATACATGCATTATTTTGTTATTTTTGCAAAACAATGTGAATAGCTAACAAATATGAAAATAATATTTCATCCAACATTAAAAACAAAGTTGTTGGCGAGCCACGCTTTTTATTTTCCCCCCCATTCCCTAATGAGCCATTCCACTCTTGCGCAAAATTTTGAATGTTGAATATCAAATTCTGTTACAAATTACATCTACCCGTGTCCTGTGTCGGAGGGCCCCAAAAGAAAGCCACTTAGGTGGCGTGTGGCCGGACCCTACCCCGCCACACTGGCGCCCAACGTGGGGCTCCTCCGACCAGGACGGGACACGGAAGGGCTGTCCAAGCTACACTGGAGCCACCAGCCGCGGCGAAGACAGCCACCCCAGCACCAGCTCCCCCTGAACGGCAGCGACGGCCAGCGGAGGAGCGGGGAGGCAGCGCATCGACCGCCACCGGCAACCGTCTGCTGCTAGCCTCCCCCGGATCCAGCCTGGAGCAGCCCAGGCCAGCCGCCCCTCTGCCAGGGGACCAGGAGCCCAAGGCCCCATGCTCCAGGAGGAGATGGGAGGGATCGTGCCTCGTCGCCCTGGTGGAGGGGGGTGACTATACGAACTGTTCCAGGCCCTCCGAGAGCTACCTCCGCGGCCCAGCTGTCGGGCCTCCTCCGAGCCCATCCAGCCAGCCCCCGCAGCCAGCTACCCCAGAGACACCTCCGCCAGCCGGAGCAGCAGCCCCAGGCCTCCGGTCTCCGGGACGGAGGGGGAGGGTGGGGTGGGCGTGTGACCCTGGGGAGGTGTGGAGGTAGTGGGGTTTGGGGGGCTGTGTTTATTTTTTGTTTAGGTATGGCAACCCTGAAAAGAGTCCAGGTTTTTTGTAGGTATGGTAACCCTGTTCAGAGTCCGGTATGTGTTTTTTTTTTTGTTTGCTTGGATGGGGGAGGGGGGGGGGGGGGGGGGGGGAGTAGGCGAGGCCGGGGATTCTCCCTGGCCTCAATCTGGTGTTGGGGATATGTGGAGGGTTTATGTGGAGTGTGTGTTGTTGATGGCTGGTTTACAGCCTCACCTGGCCTGAGTCACACTGATTGGACTCTGGCTGGGTGGGGCTGCACACCTGTGGTGCATGAGCAATCATGGCACCCAGGATAAACCAGCCATCAACACACACACTCGAGGAGGAGCACTGTCATGACAAGGAGTAACATCAGCTCGGCGAATAACATCTGCCTGAAACTCTAAATAAACACCTTGAACACCATCTACCCGTGTCCTGTGTCGGAGGGCCCCAGGAAGAAAGCCACTTCGGTGGCGTGTGGCCGGACGTACCCCGCCACAAACTATAAATAAAATAAATAACTAACTAAAACATAGTTGCATTAAGAAAGCCAGACTACCTGTCTGTATTATATATATCGAAGTCAAGATGCATAGATTAAATATAAGTATATTTTTTTAATATTGCTGTAGAATATCACATCATGCGCATCATACTTTTTAGATGTTTTTAAATAAATTCCACTGGTGACGTGAGATAACCTGTGTGTGTGTGTGTGTGTGTGTGTGTGTGTTCAACAGCCACAGAAACCCCTCCCTGGAGACGCTCTGGTCCGTACCATGATTTGTTGGGGAGCTTATGTCTCTATTTTAGACCAGTAATTTGGGATTGGGAACATATTTTATTGGAAGGTCAAGATTAAAAAAGCTCTCGGGCTGCCCTCTACTAACAGAATAATACACAATGCCGTCTGGAAGGGTCCTCGGACACAATTCCCAGGAGATGATGTGCACGGCTGCTATTGACTTTTAAATGAGGTGCATTTGACATTGACCTTCTGTACCGCGGCGACAGCATGCTAACAGACCAGGCCCTGCTGGAGAAGCCTATTCACAGCCTTCTCTCTCTGATAGCCTTTTATGAGATGCAGCATATTAGATTATTGGGCCCTTTATCTATCTGCACTCTGCAGTGCAAGGATCTGATTAACTCCATATTGACCACAGGAAGAGCCTGTTAACTGGGTCTGTATCAACAGTCTTATCTAATGCAGTTCAATTGGCACATTGACTTAATTGATGTGGTAGGTTCATAAAATGAACCTACCACCCCTCCCCCAAAGCCTCAGACGAGGGTTATGCTAAAGCAGTTGGTAGATTGACCATTAGGCAGATATTCCCAAGGTGCAGTGCTTAGCATGATTGATATCCCTTAACGCCTCATGTTTGTCAAAGCTGTGATAAAATACTCCAGGGTCAAGGTTGAGATTGTGCTAGAGAGTGTAGAATTTACTTTTTTAATCTACACAGAGAAGCTACACGTGCGTCAATATTTAAATGTTATGCAATCATGAAAATGCTCTGCACCAATGCTGAATGTTCCCAACGTCAAGGTGTCAAGAGAACATGCCACTACATTATCCTGTGGTATAAATAATAATAATAATAATAATAATAATAATAATAATAATATCTAGTAGGCCTACTGCAGGAGGTTTTATCCATCTGTTAGCCCTTTCAAAGCAGTACGAGTCGCTACATCACTTCTAGAGTCAATGAAATAAAGAAATAGAGAAAAAAAGAAACGCATTGTGAAGTACATCATCATTGGCATTCATAGTTTGAAAACTGCACCACTTTAAGCTGTCGCTTTCCATTGCATTGCACTGTGGGCACGCGGCAGATGGAGGATTAATGCTGTATTGTATTGTATTACGACAAGCGAGGGGGGTAAAGAGAGATTTTTCCTTCCTGTAGTTTTTCTCCTCATCTGCCCTCCTTCCCTTCTCATTGGCACCACACAACAACAGCTAGCCAGTCATTTGCTGACGGCCAAATGATATAGTGCTAGCAGGCTCTGGGAGGAAATGGCAGGGTATGGGCCCCGCGCAGCAGGGGTCGTGCTACAGATAGTCATGTTAAAGGCCAACAAAGACACCTGCGTTAAGTCACTGAGGGCTCGTCCCAGAAACACCTCCATTACTGAGACGGGAAGGGAGTTCTATGAATTTATTGGTGAAAAAAAAGTTGGGTACATTTGCCAAAGTTGCACCTGTGAATACTTAAAAAATGTGTACTTAGTAACTTAACTTTAGCCTTCCTACACAGGTTTTAGCAGATTTAGCATTAGCATCCGATTCCTAGACTAATTTTTCTTTAGAGATATTTGGGAAAATACTACCATGTCTATTTATACGTTTACATTTGAAATGATATTCTAAGCAAAGCAGTAATGGAAAATATTGATGAATCAGATTTTAATGCACAGTAAGTGGTTTTCCCATGTCATGCTGACCTTTCAAAATCCTATTAGGGTGGTAACATAGAACAGTAAATTAAACTATTCTCAATAATACATGAAGAAAATACAGAGAAAATACACTACTGACAATACATTCCACTGAAAACAATAAAAAGTCAAATAAAAATCTTAAGTATTGCTTAAGAATGTCCGTCACTTTTCCTTTAATTTATTATTTACAAATGAGTATTTAACAACATACAGTACATCTCTACAATACTCTACAATGCCTTTTGAAAGCACCTAACCTGAGGGATAAACTATATTTAAAGTAAAATAGTCAGATTAGATAATAAATACCTCATACTTACTGACTTACTGCTCCACCCTTTTTAACACTAATTGTTTTTCCCCAATATATTTAAATATCAAAAATGTGCCATAGTTGTTGCTACTATTTTATACTGAATGCCAATTCTAGACATTATATTCAGTTTCCTCTAACTGATCAACCACAGCTCAAGTAGAGATCACAACCCCTAGATTTCTAAAAGATGAGCATACTATTCACTTGAATGGGCATCTGGAATGTGTTTGGCACAAACATTTGTATGACTGTAATTTACAAACACTCAATCTTTAGGGTTAGGGTTCTTATTCTCTATCTCTCTAATGAAAACTGGAGAAAAAAATGTTTATGAGCTCCGGTATTGTATTGTGATGGATGTCCAACTCCGATGGAAGTAAACCCACCCCCCCCGTCGGTCGTCGGTCCGGGGCGTGTTGCGACCCTAACCCTAACCCTAACCCTTTTTTTTATGTCCATATTGTTAATCAACAGAGTTATGTCTATGATAATTCCATGTCAACCACTTTTTAGCTGACATCATCTTCGGTTGTTTTTGGCACCACATTCTTTCACCGCCAATAGGTTGAAGGTTAGGTTGTCAATACACACCAACATTGTGTTTAAACACGTCCAGAAGTTACATGGCTTTATAGAAAACATGGTAGTTTTTATATAAAGCATTACAGCAAACATTCATACATACAACCCGAGAACTCCTGCTACTGTCACTTTTCCACACTGTTTCTGATTGACTGGCTCCCTCTGGTGGTCAGCAGCAGTCCAACAGACTCAACTGACGAGTGTTTTATGTACGGGGCTCCAGTCTGTGCGATAATTCAAAAAGAGTCCGCTGATTGTCAATGATATGAAGGTAGTCAACGTAAACACACACTTCTGGACTGTTCTTCTGAATAATACTACTTCCTGTGAACACAGAAGGCATACAATGTGACCTTAAGGCTGAGTCATCAAGGCTCATGGACATGATCTTGACAGTTGACTCTTGCCTAGTGAGACAGACTATTATTAGCTGCTACAATATTACAGTAATTTATTCTAAACACATTTTAGTTTAATTAAGTTATATAAGTGACATGAATACTGGATATAAATGACATATATACTTACCCATGTGGTCATTCTGGCATTTACGAATTTGTCGCACTGTGTCTGCTATCATGTGCTGAGGAACAAGGTGTCAGACCCAGTTTAATAGTGACATTTAACTTCTTGTGCATAAAGGCACAAATACTGTATAGAATACAGTACTGTATATATGCTGTATAGAGCTGTGGCCTACCAGCTTCTCAAAGTTGACCAGGTTGTCATGAAAGGTTTTGTTGCCTTCATGAATGAAAGTGATATCTGGGAAATAAATCAAAGCTATGTATCAAAAAACACTCAAGCAGTGTGGGAAACGGTGATTGTTGCAATTTGTCTTGCACTTGTCTTGCAATATATCCATTGTAATATGGGCACAAGTTATGGTCAAGTTTCGCTTTTTTCCTATCCATACTCCAAACTCTTATGTATATAGACATCCACCTGTAAGAATGCATATTATCTTTATTCATATATTGTTTGACACTCAAACAATATATTACAATCATATATTGTTTACACTCGGTATAAGAGGGTTACATTGAGAGGCAAACCTTTCAGTAAGAGAGGAAGAAAGGGGATCTTGGGCACCTTCATCTTCTTAAGCCTTGTGGTTGAGGGAAGGGTCCTCAGGGGACATTTATTACAATGAAATTTAGCGCCAAACACTTGTACAGTATGGAAGCAAATCTGTACCATAATTCAAATTAAAGTGGATTAACAGAAATGCTTTTTCATTTTCAGAATATAGCTGCATTTTTTGACACATAAATAAAATGAATAATAAATCATCCAAAATGCATTTTCATTTTCTTCTTCAATATTGCTCATTTTGTAACTTAATTAAAATGAAAAAGAAAAGGACATTTAAGATTTAATTTTCAAAATATGCCCCGGCAAATAGTTACCAAAATTCAATTTGAAATGTCAAATTTGAAAATTAAAATGCATTAACAGAAAGGCATTTTCATTTAAGGTCATTGCTGCATTATTTGACTCATGAATAAAATGAATAATAGATCCAAACTGCATTTTCATTTTCTTCTTCAAGACTGTTCATTTTATGACACAACTAAAAAGAAAACAAAGAGGACATTGCTTTTTCGTTTTCATGCCCGCCCCCCGCAAAAAATAGTCCATAATTCAATTTGAATTCGCAATCCCAAGCGGCGCAGGAGAGTGACGTCAGTGGCCTCTATTCTTCTTCAGTTCAGAGTCTGACCGTGATACGCGACTAATACGTTAGGGGGCGGTGTGCATATTTGACGCGGGGGCAAGAGGAGAGTGTGAAGTAGAGTGCGCTGGTACAGGCAGGCCGCTCAGGCTGTGTGACGAGCACAACAGTTCGTTCACCGGATCGTTCATACGGATCGGTCTCTCGTTCATTTGTCACGTGACAGGCAGCTCAGGCTGAAGAGAGCAGTAAGCCAAACAGTTTGTTCACTGGATCGTTCATACGGATCGGTCTCTCGTTCATTTGTCACATGACAGATACCCAGTCACTGTCGTGTCGTGCTGTCAAACAACAATGGCAGGGAGGATACAGGACACAAGTCACTTTATTGTGATGTGTATTTTCTTTCCTAGGTTTTCACATGGTTTGAATTGCTTGTGGCATTTTGTGTAAACTTTATCAGCTGAAGTAAACCATGTTGCCTTCATTGTTAAGTGTTTGAGAACCGCGGTCTTTTTTACAACGCTCACAAGAGCGCCACCTGCTGTAAAAATGAATGAAATGACAAAAAAAAAAAAAAAAAAAAAAGATTTGCTCAATTTACTGTCCGCGAGTAAAAGATCCGAGTCAGTAAAAAGAGTCGAACTTCCCAACACTAGTGTACAGGGCCGTGTTCCGTGTTCTTCCATGAGTACACTTAAACATAGTACACTATCCGCACTCAATAGGTACGCAGATCTTCAGATGTTAGTGCTGTTCCAAATGCAGTACTCTGTGGTGCACTTAACGGAAATGACCATCAGCTGCGCGGCCGCGTCACCCGCCAAACCAACCCGGAAAGAGAAGAACGGCCACTGACGTCACTCTCCTGCGCCGCTTCAGGATTGCGAATTCAAATTGAATTATGGACTCTTTTTTGCGGGGGGTGGGCATGAAAACGAAAAAGCAATGTCCTCTTTGTTTTCTTTTTAGTTGTGTCATAAAATGAGCAGTCTTTGAAGAAGAAAATGAAAATGCAGTTTGGATGATCTATTATTCATTTTATTTATGAGTCAAATAATGCAGCAATGACCTTGAAATGAAAATGCCTTTCTGTTAATGCATTTTAATTTGCAAATTTGACATTTCAAATTGAATTTTGGTAACTATTTGCCGGGGCATCTTTTGAAAATTAAATCTTAAATGTCCTTTTCTTTTTAATTTTAATAAAGTTACAAATTGAGCAATATTGAAGAAGAAAATGAAAATGCAGTTTGGATGATTTATTATTCATTTTATTCATGTGTCAAAAAATGCAGCTATATTCTGAAAATGAAAAAGCATTTCTGTTAATCCACTTTAATTTGAATTATGGTACAGATTTGCTTCCATAGTACAGGTGTGTGTGTGTGAGTGAGGAAGACAGACAAGACCGAGAAAGAGAGCTATGGTGGCACAAATGTTTACACTCTAGTCGTAATATTAAAGGTGCTGTAGGTAATATTCGAGAGTTGTAAAGAGAGAGAGCAGAAAAGAGCAGAAGAGAGCAGGATTTTGAAACTAAACAACCAAAAAAACATCCCCCTTCCCCTCTGCTCCCCGGTGGCGGTTCTAGGGGGGGGCCAGCGGGGGCCAGTGCCCCCGTAACTCTGAGTCCAGACCCCCCTGTGGCCCCCCCGAACGAGGAGTCTGCATCAATAATAAAATGACGGATGTCATGCGATGATTTTGCACTGAAGGGAAAGGCGGAACTAAAGTGTCTCAGCAGGTTTCCGGTCGGACCACTTAGAGCGGCGCAGACTGTGCACCGCCGAGAGAGCCCCCCGAGTGACGTGCGATTGAAGAAAGGAAAAGAGCGTGAAAACATTTATCATCCAAACAACTGAAGGTGAGTGAAACTATTTTATGTATGTAGGCCTAATTGGAAACAACGATAAGCTTTTGGTCACGTCTGAAAAATGTTGCTGACTTGTTAACTTGTTGCGCAGGAGCCGATACGTTTTTCTAACGTTTACGTTAATTCAAATGTTTCCAATGCCGTCATCTAAAAACGATTTCACTCTCATAGCCATAGTGATTTTCCTGAATGTTTAGCCCGAGTCGATGGTACATGTTACAAGAGTGAAATGATTTCAGCCCCCTTATTTTCGACATATAATTTTAAAAGAATCGCGAGTACATTATAATATTAATTCAAGCAAGCTGACAGCAACAGTATTGAGTTAATATTTAATTCAGTGTTATGCTTTTGCTTGACTGTCCTATCATTTTTGCTCTTCAGTTATCAAAATGAAGAGAAAGGGAGACATTATGTCCTATTTCGTCCCCCAGCCCAAACATATAAGCAGCAATGATAGTGGACTAGATGATCCAGATGAGGCACAGACAGGAAATGAAGAGAGGCAGCTGCAAGTAGAGAGGGATCCAGAGGAGTTCGGTGAAGAGGTCAGCAATGAAATTGATGGAACAGAGCAGGAAGAAAGGACAGATGAGAGTCAGGCAGAAGAACAAATGCAGACTGAGAGACAGGATAGTGCTTCCTCATCTACATCTGCGGTGTTCCCCAAGGGTCAGTCCTGGGCCCCATCCTCTTCATCCTTTACCTCACGCCCCTTGGTCAGGTCATCAGTCGCCATGGTTTTTCATTCCACTGCTACGCTGATGACACACAGCTCTATGTCAAAGTCAAAGATGCAACTCCACCCTCCTCATCACAGTCATCCCCGTCCCAACTCACCATCTGTCTGGAGGAGATAAAGGCATGGATGGGGCAAAATTTCCTCCAACTCAACAGCTCCAAAACTGAAGCCATCCTGGTTGGCACTCCTCATCAGACTCAATCATCACCTATAATCAGCATCGACTTCTCTGGCTCCAACATTCCTCTCTCATCTGTAGTCACCAACCTTGGGGTGAAAATGGACCCACAACTCTCCTTTGAATCCCACATAAATCATCTCTGCAAGACTTCCTTCTACCACCTCAGAAATATCTCCAAACTCCGCCCCATTCTCTCCCTCCCAGATGCCGAAAAGCTAGTCCATGCCTTTATCTCCTCCAGACTGGACTACTGCAATGCACTTCTCATCGGGATCCCTAGCAAGAGCCTGCAGAGGCTGCAATACATCCAAAACTCTGCAGCTAGGATCCTGATGAGAGTGCGCAAACATGAGCACATCACCCCCATCCTCCATTCACTCCACTGGCTTCCTGTCTCCCGCCCGCATTGAATACAAGGTTTCCCTCCTCACACACCAATGCATCCATGGACATGCCCCCCCCTACCTCAAAGAACTTCTCCAACAAAACACATCACGCTCCCTCCGCTCCACTCACTCAAACTCTCTCCATATCCCCAGAACCAGGCTGAGGACCATGGGAGACAGGGCCTTCAGTGCTGCTGCACCTCGGCTGTGGAATGCCCTCCCTGACACCCTGAGGGCACCACAGGCCACTGACTGTTTTAAAAGACATTTAAAGACTTTTCTTTTTAGCAAAACTTATGGTCTCATCTCTTAGTTGCTTCTCTTTTTAGATTTCTTTTATCGTAATATTAAATTGCTTTCTTTTCTTAGTCTCTCTTTTAACCTGTAGCCCTTTGAGATCCTGAGATATAAAGGGCAATATAAATAAAATGCATTATTATTATTATTATTATAACATTTTTGGTGCACTTCAAAGGGTGACATTTCAAAAACTGTTTGAAGGAAGGGGTTGATTTCAAGTACCAACAAAAGCTTGAAGACTGGTGTATCAATTACAGCTGGCTGCATTACCCTAGGTACAAGTAAAGATAAGTTATTAAGGGACAAAATTATTCCAGATTCTCATCTATTAAGTGGGCCACAGATTCAATTTCGGAATCACTTTGGAGGCCTTTATTTTAAAAACAGAAGAAGAGAGCAGCCTGATTCCAAGTACCAGAGGAAGCTTGAAGATTACAGTATCACATACAGGGGGCTGCATCTGTCTAGGTACAAGTATTGATGAGTTTGCAACGGTTGGGTGACTACGGACCAGCTCATCACTCTCGCAAGGATCCTGGAGGGGGCCTGGGAGTATGCCCATCCGGTCTACATGTGTATTGTGGATCTGGAGAAGGCGTATGGCCGGGTCCCGCGGGAGAAACTGTGGGAGGTGCTGCGGGAGTATGGGATAAGGGGGGTCTCTCCTCAGGGCCATCCAATCTCTGTACTCCCAAAGCGAGAGCTGTGTCCGTGTTCTCGGCAGCCAGTCAGTTTCATTCCCGGTGGGTTCCAACACTAGCCTGGGAACGCTTCGGGATCCCCCCGTCAGAGCTGGTCAATTGTGGCCCGGGAATGGGAAGTCTGGGGCCCCCTGCTTGAGCTGCTGCCCCCGCGACCTGACCCCGGATAAGTGGACGACAATGAGGATGAGGATGAGGAGGGTGACAAGACCTGGGAAACCGTCGACGTGAAATCCCTCGGTCACACGAATGCAGCGGTGCCCTCACTGTCCTCCTTGCTCGGTCTCTTCAAGTTTTGAGATCGAATAACTTCTCTCCATATCCACATCTATTGTTCCCAATTACAATCTATTCAATGCAGGCAACCCCCCTGACTTTAGGGCACATTTTGGGGGCCTCCCTTGGGTGTTTATGTGCCCAAAACAGACACAATCAATCGGTGGGATGACAGGTTTAAGCCAGAAGTGGTTCTGAGTCTCTATGTCATTGTATGGCAGAATAGGCCCCCAAAATACTGGGTGCTGTGTTAGGGGTGACCTCTTGACCTCAATATTTTGGAAGGCCGTAGCTCGGAAGCGGAAAAGGTTAGAATTACGGCCGGATGTGTTCTCGAATGCTCTCATTGATCTGCATATCTGTAAACAGTCTTCATCTGGCGCAGGGGCAGTGGCTCCGCGTGTGCGCGCAGTCTCCCGTCGCGCCGCACACGGGGCACGTGTACCGCCGGAGCACGGGACAGGTCACCGTGCCCGCGCGGGACCTCAGTGCGTGCGACACGTACATGCCGGGCGCTCTCCGTTGCTCTCACAGAAGCCGCAGCGGGCGGCAGCGTCTGGGCACTGTCTCCTCGCGCGGGGCGCGTTGCGTCGATCTCGGCGGACCCGTCCGCGGTGTCATCTCGCGCCCAGGTACGCGCAACGCGTGCACACCGCGCGCTCCTCCGCTGCTCTTGTAGAAGCCGTAGCAGGCGACTGGCGGTGTCGCTACGCCGCTTCTGCCGCTACGCCGCTTCTGCCACTGTCCGCTGCTGTCCGCAGCTGTCCGCTGCTGTCCGCAGCTGTCCACCGCTGTCCGCCGCTGTCCGCGTTTCTGGTGTCTGTCCTGGTCTTGTGGCGGTGGCTGCACGTGGAGACCCGTCTGCTGCCACGTGCGCGGCAGGACGCCGCTGGCGTCTGTCATCGTCGTCGTCCTGAGGATGCGCGTGAATGTGGGCCCGAGGTGCATGTAGTCGTGCCACACGTCGAACGGACCCCTCGCGGCCCCCGCGACCCGACCCCGGATAAGCGGACGACGATGAGGATAACGATGAGGAGGGTGACAAGACCTTGGAATCTGTCGACGTCAAATGCCAGGTTTAAGCCAGAAGTGGTTCTGAGTCTCTATCTCATTGTATGGCAGAATAGGCCCCAAAAATACTGGGTGCTGTGTTAGGGGTGACCTCTTGACCTCAACATTTTGGAAGGCCGTAGCTCTGAAGTGGAAAAGGTTAGAGATACGGCCGGATGTGTTCTCGAATGCTCTCAGGGATCTGCATAACATGTGTCAGTATAATGCCTATATCTCTGTATGTCTGTATATCTATTGATGAGTTATTAAGGGACCAAATGATTCGAGATTCTCATCTCTTGCATTATATGGAGAACATTTTTGGTGCACTTCAAAGAAACGAGGTGATTTCAATTACCAATAAAAGCTTGAAGACTGGTGTATCAAGGAGAGGTTGCTTCATCACTCTAGGTCCATGTATCATTGAGTTATTAAGGGACGAAATGATTCCAGATTCTCATCTCTTGCACTGTATGGAGAACATTTTTGGTGCACTTCAAAGGGTGACATTTCAAAAACTGTATTCTGTAACGCTTCTGCCGCTACGCCGCTTCTGCCGCTGTCCGCCGCTGTCCGCAGCTGTCCGCCGCTGTCCGCCGCTGTCCGCCGCTGTCCGCCGCTGTCCGCCGCTGTCCGCGTTTCTGGTGTCTGTCCTGGTCTTGTGGCGGTGGCTGCACGTGGAGACCCGTCTGCTGCCACGTGCGCGGCAGGACGCCGCTGGCGTCTGTCATCGTCGTCGTCCTGAGGATGCGCGTGAATGTGGGCCCGAGGCGCATGTAGTCGTGCCACACGTCGAACGGACCCCTCGCGGCCCCCGCGACCCGACCCCGGATAAGCGGACGACGATGAGGATGACGATGAGGAGGGTGACAAGACCTTGGAATCTGTCGACGTCAAATGCCAGGTTTAAGCCAGAAGTGGTTCTGAGTCTCTATCTCATTGTATGGCAGAATAGGCCCCAAAAATACTGGGTGCTGTGTTAGGGGTGACCTCTTGACCTCAACATTTTGGAAGGCCGTAGCTCTGAAGTGGAAAAGGTTAGAGATACGGCCGGATGTGTTCTCGAATGCTCTCAGGGATCTGCATAACATGTGTCAGTATAATGCCTATATCTCTGTATGCCTGTATATCTATTGATGAGTTATTAAGGGACCAAATGATTCGAGATTCTCATCTCTTGCATTATATGGAGAACATTTTTGGTGCACTTCAAAGAAACGAGGTGATTTCAATTACCAATAAAAGCTTGAAGACTGGTGTATCAAGGAGAGGTTGCTTCATCACTCTAGGTCCATGTATCATTGAGTTATTAAGGGACGAAATGATTCCAGATTCTCATCTCTTGCACTGTATGGAGAACATTTTTGGTGCACTTCAAAGGGTGACATTTCAAAAACTGTATTCTGTAACGCTTCTGCCGCTACGCCGCTTCTGCCGCTGTCCGCTGCTGTCCGCAGCTGTCCGCCGCTGTCCGCCGCTGTCCGCCGCTGTCCGCCGCTGTCCGCCGCTGTCCGCCGCTGTCCGCCGCTGTCCGCCGCTATCCGCGTTTCTGGTGTCTGTCCTGGTCTTGTGGCGGTGGCTGCACGTGGAGACCCGTCTGCTGCCACGTGCGCGGCAGGACGCCGCTGGCGGCTGTCATCGTCATCGTCCTGAGGATGCGCGTGAATGTGGGCCCGAGGCGCATGTAGTCGTGCCACACGTCGAACGGACCCCTCGCGGCCCCCGCGACCCGACCCCGGATAAGCGGACGACGATGAGGATGACGATGAGGAGGGTGACAAGACCTTGGAATCTGTCGAGGTCAAATGCCAGGTTTAAGCCAGAAGTGGTTCTGAGTCTCTATCTCATTGTATGGCAGAATAGGCCCCAAAAATACTGGGTGCTGTGTTAGGGGTGACCTCTTGACCTCAACATTTTGGAAGGCCGTAGCTCTGAAGTGGAAAAGGTTAGAGATACGGCCGGATGTGTTCTCGAATGCTCTCAGGGATCTGCATAACATGTGTCAGTATAATGCCTATATCTCTGTATGTCTGTATATCTATTGATGAGTTATTAAGGGACCAAATGATTCGAGATTCTCATCTCTTGCATTATATGGAGAACATTTTTGGTGCACTTCAAAGAAACGAGGTGATTTCAATTACCAATAAAAGCTTGAAGACTGGTGTATCAAGGAGAGGTTGCTTCATCACTCTAGGTCCATGTATCATTGAGTTATTAAGGGACGAAATGATTCCAGATTCTCATCTCTTGCATGTATGGAGAACATTTTTGGTGCACTTCAAAGGGTGACATTTCAAAAACTGTATTCTGTAACGCTTCTGCCGCTACGCCGCTTCTGCCGCTGTCCGCTGCTGTCCGCCGCTGTCCGCCGCTGTCCGCCGCTGTCCGCCGCTGTCCGCCGCTGTCCGCGTTTCTGGTGTCTGTCCTGGTCTTGTGGCGGTGGCTGCACGTGGAGACCCGTCTGCTGCCACGTGCGCGGCAGGACGCCGCTGGCGGCTGTCATCGCCGTCGTCCTGAGGATGCGCGTGAATGTGGGCCCGAGGCGCATGTAGTCGTGCCACACGTCGAACGGGACCCCCTCGCGGCCCCCGCGACCCGACCCCGGATAAGCGGACGACGATGAGGATGACGATGAGGAGGGTGACAAGACCTTGGAATCTGTCGACGTCAAATGCCAGGTTTAAGCCAGAAGTGGTTCTGAGTCTCTATCTCATTGTATGGCAGAATAGGCCCCAAAAATACTGGGTGCTGTGTTAGGGGTGACCTCTTGACCTCAACATTTTGGAAGGCCGTAGCTCTGAAGTGGAAAAGGTTAGAGATACGGCCGGATGTGTTCTCGAATGCTCTCAGGGATCTGCATAACATGTGTCAGTATAATGCCTATATCTCTGTATGCCTGTATATCTATTGATGAGTTATTAAGGGACCAAATGATTCGAGATTCTCATCTCTTGCATTATATGGAGAACATTTTTGGTGCACTTCAAAGAAACGAGGTGATTTCAATTACCAATAAAAGCTTGAAGACTGGTGTATCAAGGAGAGGTTGCTTCATCACTCTAGGTCCATGTATCATTGAGTTATTAAGGGACCAAATGATTCCAGATTCTCATCTCTTGCATTGTATGGAGAACATTTTTGGTGCACTTCAAAGGGTGACATTTCAAAAACTGTTTGAAGGAAGGGGTTGATTTCAAGTACCAACAAAAGCTTGAAGACTGGTGTACCAATTACAGCTGGCTGCATTACCCTAGGTACAAGTAAAGATAAGTTATTAAGGGACACAGTTATTCCAGATTCCCATCTATTAAGTGGGCCACAGATTCAATTTTGGAATCACTTTGGAGGCCTTTATTTTAAAAACAGAAGAAGAGAGCAGCCTGATTCCACATACCAGAGGAAGCTTGAAGATTACAGTATCACATACAGGGGGCTGCATCTGTCTAGGTACAAGTATTGATGAGTTTGCAACGGTTGGGTGACTACGGACCAGCTCATCACTCTCGCAAGGATCCTGGAGGGGGCCTGGGGAGTATGCCCATCCGGTCTACATGTGTATTGTGGATCTGGAGAAGGCGTATGGCCGGGTCCCGCGGGGAGAAACTGTGGGAGGTGCTGCGGGAGTATGGGATAAGGGGGTCTCTCCTCAGGGGCCATCCAATCTCTGTACTCCCAAAGCGAGAGCTGTGTTCGTGTTCTCGGCAGCCAGTCAGTTTCATTCCCGGTGGGTTCCAACACTGGCCTGGGAACGCCTCGGGATCCCCCCCGTCAGAGCTGGTCAATGTGGCCCGGGAATGGGAAGTCTGGGGCCCCCTGCTTGAGCTGCTGCCCCCGCGACCTGACCCCGGATAAGCGGACGACAATGAGGATGAGGATGAGGAGGGTGACAAGACCTGGGAAACTGTCGACGTGAAATCCCTCGGTCACACGAATGCAGCGGTGCCCTCACTGTCCTCCTTGCTCGGTCTCTTCAAGTATTGAGATCGAATAAACTTCTCTCCATATCCACATCTATTGTTCCCCAATTGCAATCTATTCAATGCAGGCAACCCCCCCTGACTTTAGGGCACATTTTGGGGGCCTCCCTTGGGTGTTTATGTGCCCAAAAACAGACACAATCAATCGGTGGGATGACAGGTTTAAGCCAGAAGTGGTTCTGAGTCTCTATCTCATTGTATGGCAGAATAGGCCCCCAAAATACTGGGTGCTGTGTTAGGGGTGACCTCTTGACCTCAATATTTTGGAAGGCCGTAGCTCGGAAGCGGAAAAGGTTAGAATTACGGCCCGGGATGCGTTCTCGAATGCTCTCAATGATCTGCATATCTGTAAACAGTCTTCATTCTGGCGCAGGGGCAGTTGGCTCCGCGTGTGCGCGCGGTCTCCCGTCGCGCCGCACACGGGGCACGTGTACTGCCGGAGCACGGGACAAGGTCACTGTCGCCCGCGCGAGGTACCTCCAGTGCGTGCGACACCGTACACGCCGGGCGCCTCTCCGTTGCTCTCACAGAAGCCGCAGCGGGGCGGCAGCATCTGGGCGCTGTCTCCTCGCGCGGGGGCGCGTTGCGTCGATCTCCGGCGGACCCGTCCGCGCGGTGTCGTCTCGCGCCCGGGTACGCGCAACGCAGTGCCACACCGCGCGCTCCTCCCGCTGCACTTGTAGAAGCCGTAGCAGGCTACTTAGGGTTAGGGTTAGGGTTATGTTATAGGCTTAAAACTACCTATTAGATGGCGGTCTAATAACTCCACCCTCATTGCTAATAGCATAACTCAGGCTAGGAAGGTAGTACCGAAATGCAACCAACTGTACTGTATTCCTAAGGGCCAGACCTTTCGAAGGAACCCACCCTCGACTTCCTCCGATAACCGGAAGTTGGTGTAAAACCGGAAATAAAACTTAAAATCCTCATATCTCCGGAACGGAAAGTCGGATCGACATGGGGACCACCTCTGCGTGTTCAGCAGCCCCAAATTAGTAAGTCGCCACGACCTTTGGTTCCGGAGATATAGAGCAAAAACGTGTTTCCCCCATTGACTTTCATTGAGAGGGAAAATTTTTCTAAGTCCAAAGTGGGTTTTTTCAAAAAAGATCCCACAGGACCTATACTAGAGTGCATTTTGGAGCCCCTTGAGTCGATTGGAATAGCTTTGTAGTGACATTTGTTTTTAACCCATACTTACTTTGTTAGGGTTAGGGTTAGGGTTAGGGTTAGGGGGTTAGGGTTAGGGTTAGGTTACAGGCTAAAAGAGGTAATGGGTACCCCTACCCACATGTGAATATTCTCAGATAGGAAAATCGCATGTGGATGAAACCAAGTCCTACCCCCCCTAAATGAGGCCTAAAAATCACAATGAGCCCACCCTCAAGTCTTCCACGACTTCCGGTTCCGGAGATACGGCCATTTTTTTAATGTGTTTTTGCCATATCTCCCGGAACGGAAAGGTCGTATCGACATGGGGACCACCTCTGGCGTGTTCAGCAGCCCCAAATTAGGTCTGACGCCACCCACTTAGAAGTCGCCACGACCTTTGGTTCCGGAGATATAGAGCAAAACGTGTTTCCCCATTGACTTTCATTGAGAGGGGAACATTTTTCTGTCCCAAAGTGGGTTTTTTCAAAAAAGATCCACAGGACCTATACTAGAGTGCATTTTGGAGCCCCTTGAGTCGATTGGAATAGCTTTGTAGTGACATTTGTTTTTATCCCATACTTACTTTGTTAGGGTTAGGGTTAGGGGGTTAGGGTTAGGGGTTAGGTTTACAGGCTAAAAGAGGGTAATGGGTACCCCTACCCACATGTGAATATCTTCAGATAGGAACATCGCATGTGGATGAAACCAAGTCCTACCCCCCCTAAATGAGGCCTAAAAATCACAATGAGCCCACCCCCAAGGTCTTCACGACTTCCGGTTCCGGAGATACGGGCCATTTTTTTAATGTGTTTTTTGCCATATCTCCGGAACGGAAAGTCGTATCGACATGGAGACCACCCTCTGGCGTGTTCAGCAGCCCCAAATTAGGTCTGACGCCACCGCACTTAGAAGTCGCCACGGACCTTTGGTTCCGGAGATATAGCCGTTTAAAGTTTCCCCATTGAAACGAATGGGGAAAATCAAAAATTGTCCAAAGTGGGGTTCCGAAAAAAGTGCCCACAGAAAGTGTATAAGGAGTACGTTTTCGGAGCATTTGGAGTCGATTGGTACCCACTTTTTGTGACATAATCTTGTTTTTGTTAGGGTTAGGGTTAGGGTTAGGGGTTAGGGTTAGGGTTAGGTTAGGTATTAATTTATGTTGTGCGAGTCATGGACTGTGGGGCTCGGGGCACACCATCTCCGCCTCTCAGCCCTCCTCAATGAGGCGCGCTCTCCCGTTCCCTCGTCCCTCCGATCGGCCCGGTGTTCCTTTTGGGGTCTTTTGGTTTGGTTTTTTTTGGGTTGTTTGTTTTGCCCTTTTTCTCCCTCTTACCTCTTATTTTTTTGGGGGGTTTTATTTTTGATATAAAAGAATAAAAGAAGGATAATACATCATACTCTTGTGCGCATGCGCGTTTCCTTCCGGGTTAGAGCAACGCCGGCGTCTGGTCTGTTGACTGCCGCTTCTGTCCCGGACCGTGTCCACCGTTTATTTTATTTTTATTTTCCGTTTTATTTTCCGTTCCCAGTGTCCTCGTCTTTTCTGTTGTTTTCTCGATTCCGTGCGTCTCCACTTCATTCATGCTTTTGCACCGCTCCGCCCCATTCATCTGCTCTCGCTGCACGGACTATTAGCTACGTTAGCCGGCTAGCTAACAGCTAGCTTACCTCACCACATTGGACTTATCCGTCTCCCCGGCCTTGATTACCGCTTGCTCCGGACCCGGGTGAGTGCGCTTGGTGTGGCTGTGGTGGTGATTGTGTCCGGACTGACCCGCTGCGTCCCGCACCAACAACACCAGCCCCGCTGTTTGGTTAACCGGCCGGCGTTCTCGGGGGGAGCCTCCAGCTCCCCGCTAGCTCGTCGGCCGTGGCCTAGCTGTCGGCCGACATGGAACAGCAGGGTTTTAACGGCCAGCCCGGGTTCGGTCTGGGGGAAGCCCATACCACCCACCTCACCAACGTCGCCACCCCGGTCCATTGCTGCTTCCACACATCTCACTGCCCACCAGCTTTTAGCCAAACAGCTCCTAGCCTCTGCCTGCATACTACCCGGACTACTCTCAGCTGCTCTTAACATTGTCATCTCCTCTGCAGACCATCACTCCCACTACTCCAGGCTCCTACTCCACCAACATCCCCCACACTCAACTACACTGCTAGCTGAACTTCATCGTCTCATACAATAACCACCGTCTTCCTCCTGCTGCTGCCACCCGCAGCCTTCCAAAGCTGGGATCCTCCGCCGCCGCCGCTACATCCACCGTGCTCCGGTCTCTCCCCCAACCGACGCTCCCCGTGAGGCTCACCCATCCCCTCACTCTGGTCTGCTTTTCGCCCCCCCCCTCACCCCCCAGCCTCCCACACTGCCAACCCCAACAACCTCCGCCCCCTCCCTCCTGCTCCCACCATCCATCTCCCCTCGCACTGCTAAATTGTCGCTCCCTCTCCAACAAATCTCCCCATCATATCTGAGCTGCTACTGACAATAACACTGACCTACTCCTCCTGCCTCTGTGAAACATGGCAGCAGCCCCTGGACTTCTACGCTCTCAACCAAGCCACTCCTCCAACTACAGCTACATCGCCAAACCCCGCCTCTCCGGGCGAGGGGGAGGTGTTGCCGGCTCTCCATAAACTATCTCTACCCATCACTGAATTGAATCTCAACCTCCCATCTATCTCATCCTTTCGAATACCCTCGCCTTCTCCCTCCCCAACTCTATTACCTCTGTTCTCATTTACCGTCCCCCAATGTCACACCCCTCTTTTCTCTCAGAACTCTCGGAACTCCTCACCATTGCATCCTCTCTCGTCCTCCCGCCTCCTACCTCACCGGTGACTTCAACATCCACATTGATCAGCCCACTGCCCACTGACTTTCTGATTCCTCTCTCCTGGGACTGTTTTTCATCTAACCCAACACATCAACTTCCCCACCCACACCAAAGGCCACACCCTCGACTTAGTCTGTTCCTCCTTCCTACCCATATACAACCCCCATCCTCTCCCCTTCCCACTATATCTGATCATCTCTGCATCCTCTTCTCTGCCCCCCTCCCCTCGCCTCATAATCCCAAAAAATCGCTCCATCTCCTACCGCAACATCAAGGCAGTCAACCCCACTCACCGCTCTCCCAGCTCATATCCTCCGCCTTTCCCCCTGACTCCGCCCCATCTTCTCCTGATGACTACGCCACCATGCTCAACACCACCCTCTCTGACACCCTGGACTCCCTTGCCCCCTGGAAAACTTCATCTTGTCTCATTCACCAACTCTGCCCCCTTGGTACATCCCCGGAACTCCGCTCCATGAAACAAACTGGCCGTCAACTTGAACGGCCTCTACAAAAAAAACCCACCTCACACCGTCCACGCAGAAGCGCTTCAAGACATCAACATCTCCTCCTACCGTGATGCTCTCCATGCTGCCGAAATCCGCCCACTACTCATCCCCTCATCAACAGCACCACCGGAACCCCCCGCACCCTGTTCTCCACCGTCAACAAGCTGCTCCAGCCACCGGCCACCATCCCACCCTCCTCCCCCGACCACCTCTGCAACTCCTTCCTCCTCGCCTTCAACAACAAAATCTCCCAAATCAACAGGCTCCCTGACTGCCACCGTCAGCAACTCCTCCTCCCCCACCTCTCCTCCCTCACCATACCTACCCCCCTTCCCTGACCTCCCCCCCCTTCCCCTCCTCTCACTGACTTCGCCCCTGTCAACTCCTCCCACATCCCTCGACAATCATCACCACATCCAAGACAACAACCTGCTCTCTTGACCCCCCCTCCCAAACAACCCTAACCAAGGCCTGCCTCCCTGTCCTCCTCCTCACCTCACCACCCTCATCTCAACCAGTCTCCTATCCCTTGGGGTCACCTTTCCCACTGCCTACAAATTCGCCTCCATCACCCCATCCTCAAAAAAGCCCACCCCTTGACCCAGCCAACCTCTCCAACTACCCGCCACCATCTCCAACCCTCCCGGTTCCTCTCCCAAAACCCTTGAACGCATCGTCGCCGGCCCAACTCCACACCCATCTCCAGTCCAATAACCTCTACAGACCCCTCCAGTCTGGATTCCCGCCCACTCCACAGCACCGAAACCGCCCTTGTCAAAGTCATAAAACGATCTCCTCACCTCTGCTGACTCCGGTGCCCTCAACATCCTGTTACTCCTCGACCTCAGCGCAGCCTTTGACACTGTGAACCACTCCATCCTCCTTCACAGGCTGCGCCAACAGGGGTTGAGGGCACTGCACTCGACTGGCT